>SJYV01048576.1:1191563-1205048 GCA_006410875.1 Neotragus pygmaeus | reverse complement strand
GGGACGACAGAGGATGAGATGGCTGGATGGCATCACCGACTTGATGGATGCGAGTCTGAGTGAACTCCAGGAGTTGGTGATGGACAGGGAGGCCTGGTGTGCTGCAATTCATGGGGTCGCAGAGTCGGACACGACTGAGCGACTGAACTGAACTGATTCAAATAAAAGCATCATGGAAATAATGAAGGCAGGTTTTGGTATACTGAATATGTTTTCATACTTTATGGTATAAATAACCAAAATATTACATACTGAAATGATACCAAGGAAGAAAACATTCCAGGAAAATATTTTCTTTGGGCTATAGTTATAATAGATATATATTTATATTAATATTTATATAGAAAAAGGCTGTTACACAGGGATTAATTTTTCCATGTATATTTTCTTTTATTTAAGAAAGGAGATAAGTAACTAAAATTGTGGTCTTAAAAATAC
This sequence comes from Neotragus pygmaeus, assembly GCA_006410875.1. NCBI lineage: Eukaryota > Metazoa > Chordata > Mammalia > Artiodactyla > Bovidae > Neotragus > Neotragus pygmaeus. The sequence continues at coordinate 1,204,610 of SJYV01048576.1, read as the reverse complement.
CAATGCTTAATTAATGCTTTTCTCTCTAGTTTGACTTCCCATTCATGGAGAACTGAAAATAGAGATGATTTCGTCTCTCTTCTAACACACACCTGAAAGGAGGTAGTGAATCAAAGTCTAATTTTTGTTTGTATTTATTTGAATTACTCTAGTCAACATAATTTGAGAAAGATCTGTTTTTTTTTTCAACTACATGCATTTATAAAGAATGAATATTGAAAAGTATAATAAAAAGAAAAAGTTCAGAAATATAGTTTAGAAGTATTAATTTTCATCATTTTTCACTGAACTTCATTTAGTTTAACTTTTGACCATATTAACCACAGATTGGTTCTTATGTAACCTATTTGTTAAAGGAACTATAGTTGTTTAGTCACTAATCTGTATCCAACTCTTTTGTAACCCCATGAACTATAGAGCTTGCCAGGCTACCTCTGTCCATGGGATCTCCTAGCCAAGAATACTGGAGGGGGGTTGCCATTTTCTTCTCCAGGGTATCTTTCTGGACCAGGGATTAAATCCACATCTTTTGCACTGGCAGGCAGATTCTTTACTGCTGAGCCTCCATGAAAACCATTATCCGAACCTTAGGTCATTCAAGGTCTAGAGTGCAAGATAAGCAAGGGAATGAGTGTGTTACATGTGTTAGCCATTCAGTTGTGTCCGACTCTTTATGACCCCATGGACTGTACAGCCTGTCAGGCTCTTCTCTCCATAGGATTTCCCAGGGAAGGATACTGGAGTGGGTTGCCATTTCCTTCTCCAAACAAAGGAATAGGCAACTGTGATATCCAAGGTAAAAAGTTGTACGCTAGAGGTAAGGAGAATGTAGGATGAAAATCTGGGAAGTGGATGGTGGAGCAGAAATATTTGAGTTTTATTTCAATTTTGATTGTAGAATGGAAAACCTTAGATTGTGATCACCCAGAAATCAGACATACAAGTGGAGGGAGCATTGCCCTAGTGGCAGGAAAGATATTGCAACAGCCAGACCTAGGGCAGTAGTAATGGGGATAAAGAGTAAGCAGACACATTTAATATTCATTAAGGAAGNCTTAGATTGTGATCACCCAGAAATCAGACATACAAGTGGAGGGAGCATTGCCCTAGTGGCAGGAAAGATATTGCAACAGCCAGACCTAGGGCAGTAGTAATGGGGATAAAGAGTAAGCAGATACATTTAATATTCATTAAGGAAGTATGCAGATGACACCATCCTTATGGCAGAAAGCAAAGAGGAACTGAAGAGCCTCTTGATGAAAGTGAAAGAGGAGAGTGAAAAAATTGGCTTAAAACTCAGCATTCAAAAAACGAAGATCATGTCATCAGGTCCCATTACTTCATGGCAAATAGATGGGGAAACAATGGAAACAGTGAGAAACTTTATTTTCTTAAGGTCCAAAATCACTGCTGATGGTGACTGCAACCATGAAATTAGAAGATCCTCCTTGGAAGAAGAGCTATGACCAACCTAGACCTATTAAAAAGCAGAGACATTACTTTGCCAACAAAGCTTTGGTTTTTCCAGTAGTCATGCATGGTTGTGAGAGTTGGACTATAAAGAAAGCTGAGTGCTTAAGAATCTATACTTTTGAATTGTGGTATTGGAGAAGACTCTTGAGAGTCCCTTGTACTGCAAGGAGATCCAACCAGTCAATCCTAAAAGAAATCAGTTCTGAATGTTCATTAGAAGGACTGATGCTGAAGCTGAAACTCCAATACTTTGGCCACCTCATGCGAAGAACTGACTCATTGGAAAAGACCCTGATGCTGGGAGGGATTGCGGGCAGGAGGAGAAGGGGACAACAGAAGATGAGATGGTTGGATGGCATCACTGACTCAATGGACATGAGTTTGTGTAGGCTCTGGAAGTTGGTGATGGACAGGGAAGCCTGGCATGCTGCAGTCCATGTGGTCACAAATAATCAGACAGGACTGAGCAACTGAACTGAACTGAAGAAAGTAGATAAATAGGGCTTCGATTTGTAGATTTGTGGATGAGAAAGAAGAATGTCAATGAATGTCAATCTTCTGCATTGGTGGGCAGATTCTTTACCACAGAGACACTGGGAAAAGGACTATTAGGCATTAGTAAATTAACAAGGATTTTTGAGTGTGAAAATCTGAATCTTTCTCACTGACATGGAGAACAGATTTGTAGACACCAAGGGGGAAGGAGGGTAGGGAAGAGATGAACTGGGAGGCTGGGGTTAGCATATGCAAGCTACTAGTCCTACTGAATAGCATAGAGAAATATATTCAATATCCTGAAATAAACCATAACAGAAAACAATATAAAAATAATGTATACACATGTATAACTGAATCACTTTGCTGTACAGCAGAAATTTACAAATGCTATAAATCAACTACACATCAATTTTTTAAAAGTGAGCCTTCCTGACTGCTTCATTTCTATAGAACCAAATTATTTTGCTTTTACTTTTTATAAAATTCTGTGAACAAAAGCTGTTGTGACCTTGAATAAAGAGATACAAACNCAGAAATTTACAAATGCTATAAATCAACTACACATCAATTTTTTAAAAGTGAGCCTTCCTGACTGCTTCATTTCTATAGAACCAAATTATTTTGCTTTTACTTTTTATAAAATTCTGTGAACAAAAGCTGTTGTGACCTTGAATAAAGAGATACAAACTTTGGTTGCAAAATATATGTCATGAATATGAAATGCACAGTGTGGGCAATATAGTCAATAACTATGTGATATCTTTGTATGATGACAGATGGCAACTAGACTTAACTGTGGTGATTTTTTTGAAATGTATAGAAATATTGAAACATTATATTGTGCACCAGGAACTAACATAGTGTTGTAGGTTATACTTTAGAAACAAGCAGTCAAATCAATAGGAAAAAAGATCAGATTTGTGGTTGCTAGAGGTGGAGAGTGGGGACAAGGGGAATTGGATGAAGACAGTCAAAAGGTGCAAACTTCCAGTGTGAGATAAACAGGTACTAGGGATATAATGTACAGCATGATTAACGTAATTAATACTGCCATATGTTATATATGAAAACTGTTTAGAGAACAAATTGTTAGAGTTCTAATCCCAAGAAAAAAAGTTTCTCTTTAATTTTGTATCTGTAGATAAGATGATAGATATTCACTAAACTCACTGTGGTAATTATTTCATGATATATGTAAGTCAAATCATTATCCTGTACGCCTTCAATTTAGAGCTGCTTGCTTATTATATTTCAATAAAACTGGAAGGAAAAATGATCTGAACAGTAGCTGTTGTGAGTTCGAACAACATGTGATTCTACAAAAACAGCAAAAAATTTCCTCTGAAAATGTTCAAAACACAGTTTTTATATTATTTATACAAATGATAATGTAAGAATACTCAAGTTACTCTGTGAAAAACATATTTTCTGATCTTTGCACATGCTCTTTCACTAGCCTCATTGTTAAAATGACCTTGGTTGCTTGTTTATGATTTTATCATAAACCAAAGACAATTTTAATTTGTTCCCTTTTTATAACATGCATCTTATTAATTTTTTTATATAAAATATTTCTGGAAAATAAAAGGAATGAAAGGTTTTGTGGTGAGTGTAAATATAAAAATATCAAGGTCATCAAGAGGAATATAAAAGGCTGTGTTGATCGATTTCTGAGTGTGTCTGGACTGATCTAAGTGAAGAACAATTATATTTCCAAGATGACTGCACAATGATTTTCTGCCAGGAGTCAAGAGACAGGTGGAATTAATTACAATAGCTGATATAATTAGGGAAAAGTTTACGACTTTAAAATTAACCCTCATAGCGAATTTTCAAATTTCTTGTTTTAATAAAACTGCACATGCAAAAGATTTTGAGCTCTTTGAGAGGGTATCATATTTCATTTTTAAAAATTTCTTGAACTCTAATAAACTGTTTATTACCTGTCAGGTATCAACTAAATATTTATAATATAATGGATTGATATTTGATCAAAAACCACATGAGTCCATTATGAAATATTTCACAACCAACAGGAAAGCCAACCAAACTGACATTAAACATTTAGCTGAAAGTCATACCCGAAATACTGTTTCAGAAAATTACCTACTTGGAGAAATGTATGCACAGTGGCTAATTTTCATCATTTTGTCCTAACTGACCTGCCTAAATATCAAATGTTGGATGATTTAAAATTTTAATTCATATAAAAAATAGAAGTCCAGCCAAAAAACATTATATTTTACTCTTAAAAGTTCTGTTTTATCTTTAGTCTTCTGATGTAATTTCTCTTCCTACCAATACAAATTTCAAAAGAAGGGCACTTTTATATGCTCATTTTAACAGACTGGAAAAACTATGATATAGCATGCTGCTGCTGCCGCTAAGTTGCTTCAGTCGTGTCTGACGCTGTGCAACCCCAAAGACGGCAGCCCACCAAGCTCCCCTTTCCCTGGGATTCTCCAGGCAAGAACACTGGAGTGGGTTGCCATTTCCTTCTCCAATACATGAAAGTTAAAAGTGAAAGTGAAGTCATTCAGTTGTGTCCAACCCTCAGCAACACCATGGACTGCAGCCTTCCAGGCTCCTCCATCCATAGGATTTTCCAGGCAAGAGTACTGGAGTGGGGTGCCATTGCCTTCTCCGATAAACTTAACTTAGGATGTTATATTCTGAAAACTACAAAACCTTGATAAAGGGAAATGTATAATACAAAGAAATGAAAAACAATCCCATGGTCTTGGACTGGAAGAATATTAAAATACTTATACTACCCAAAACAACCTACAGATTTAATGCATTCCTTGTCAAAATACTCATGGCATTTTTCACAGAACCAGAACAAATAATCCTAAAATCTATATGGAAGCACAAAAGACCTTGAATTGTGAAAGCAATCTTGAGAAAAAAAAGAGCAGAGCTGGAGGTAGCAGGCTCTCAGACTTCAGATCATATTACAAAGCTACAGTAATCAAAACAGCATGGTACTGGCACAAACAGATAAAGCCATTCACCTATGGCCAATTAAACTATAACAAAGAAGTTAAGAATATGCAATGAAAAAATATCTCTTTAATAAGCTGTATGGGGAAAACTGGACAGCTACATGTAAAACAATGAGATTAGAAAAGTTCTTCATACCATATAAAAGATGAGCCCCAAATAGATTAAAGACCTAAATGTAAGACCTGAAACCATAAAAATCCTAGAACACATAGCCAGAACACTCTTTGACATAAATTATAGCAATGATTTNCATGTAAAACAATGAGATTAGAAAAGTTCTTCATACCATATAAAAGATGAGCCCCAAATAGATTAAAGACCTAAATGTAAGACCTGAAACCATAAAAATCCTAGAACACATAGCCAGAACACTCTTTGACATAAATTATAGCAATGATTTTAAATGTATTCTAAGGCAAAAGAAATAAAATAAAAAAATAAATAAATGAGACCTAATTAAGTTTAAATGCTTTTCCACAGCAAAGGAAACCATTGACAAAATGAAAAGACATATTACAGAATGGGAGAAAATATTTGCAAATGATATGAACCATGATCTACTAGAGGTTAATATCCAAAATATATAAACAGTTCATGCAACTTAATATTAAATTTTTTTTTAATTAGCAGAAGATCTGAATAAACATTTTTCCAATAAGATATACAGATAGTTCTAAAGATTGTAGATGTACAGATTTCTCTTATTAGAGAAATGTAAATCAAAACAAGAATGAGATCACCTCACACATATCAGAGTGACTATCATCAAATCATCTACAAATAACAAATGTTGGTGAGGACGTAGAGAAAAGGGAAACTGCAGAATTGGCAATTTGATCTCTTGTTCCTCTGCCTTTTCTAAATTCTTTTCTAAATCTAAATTGGGGTGCATGTATCTTTTCAAATTTTTGTTTTTATTTGCTATTTTTTTTACAGATATATAGCCAAGAATGAAATTGCTGGGAAATATGGTAGTTCTATTTTTAGACACTTGCTCCTTGGAAGAAAAGCTATGACAAACCTAGATAGTGTTTTAAAAACCACAGACATCACTTTGCCAACAAAGGTCCAGATAGTCAAAGTTATGGTTTTTCCAATAGTCATGTATGGATGTGCGGGTTGGATCATAATGAAGGGTAAGCACCGAAGAATTGATGGTGGCTCTGGAGAAGACTCTTGAGAGTCCCTTGGACCACAAGGAGATCAAACCAGTCATTCCTCAAGGAAATCAACCCTGAATATTCATTGGAAGGACTCATGCTGAAGTTGAAACTTCAATACTTTGGTCACCTGATGCAGACAGCTGACTCATTGGAAAATAACTTTATGCTGAGAAAGACTGAGGGCAAGAGGAGAAGGGGCACCAGAGGATGAGCTGGTTGGATGGCATCATTGACTCAATGAACATGATTTGAACAAATTCAGGAAGATAGTGAAGGACAGGGAAGCATGGTGTGCTCCAGTTCACGGGGTCACAAAGAGTCAGACATGACTTAGCAACTGAGCAGCTACAATGCACCCTGATAGTCAAAGCAACACTATTTACAATAGACAAGACAGGGAAGCAACTCAAGTGTCCATTAATAAAGGAATGTATAAAAAAATGATATATGTTTATAGACAAACAAACATATATATATATTACTATATATTTATACATATTTATATTTTTTGTTTTAGTCATTAACTTTTGTCTGACTCTTGCAACCCCATGGACTATAGTTCGGCTAGCTCCTTTGTCTATGGCATTCCCTGGCAAGAATAATGGAATGGGTTGCCATTTCCTTCTCCAGTGAATCCTCCTTACTCAGGAATCAACCTGTTATCTCCTGCACTGGCAGGTGGATTCTTTATCACTGAGACACCAGAAAAGCCTATATATATATCTATATCTATCTATCTATCTTTTCAGTTCAGTTCAGGTCAGTTCACTCAGTCGTGTCCGACTATTTGAGACCCCATGAATTGCAGCACGCCAGGCCTCCCTGTCCATCACCATCTCCCAGCGTTCACTCAAACTCACATCCATCGAGTCTGTGATGCCATCCAGCCATCTCATCATCTGGCATCCCCTCTTCCTTCTGCCCTCAATCCCTCCCAGCATCAGAGGCTTTTCCAATGAGTCAACTCTTCGCATGAGATGGCCAAAGNATCAGCAATGCATATAGGTTTCAACTAGTTTTTTGAAAGGATCCAGACTATTGTTTTATAACATGATGCATTTATGTGGGTATGTTTGCGTGTGTGTGTTTGTGTGTGTGTGTGTGTGCACATGCACATGCACGTAGTCCTTACAAACCAATATAGGAATGCAGGCACCAACTGAAAAGAGGATCTGGAAGCTTCTCAGATAGACAGAAAAAAATGAACCTATTATGGAAAGGAGAGCACAGGTCTATTTTGCATGGTTTAATGTTCTTATAATGTTGAAAATCCTCTCTGGATCCATAAACTCAGTTTCAAATGATAATCTCTGCTTTGTTCTGGCACATTGTGCTTATNGCTTCTCAGATAGACAGAAAAAAATGAACCTATTATGGAAAGGAGAGCACAGGTCTATTTTGCATGGTTTAATGTTCTTATAATGTTGAAAATCCTCTCTGGATCCATAAACTCAGTTTCAAATGATAATCTCTGCTTTGTTCTGGCACATTGTGCTTATCACAGAATTATGTTTTCTTCAAAGTTATTACTTGAGAGAAGAACAGCAGCCAAATACAAAAAAAAAAAATCCAAATATCTCATTTTTCTTCACATATAAACTTTCAAAAAAATTTTGAATTGAAGTTTTGGATGGCATTCAATGTTCTTCACTTCAAGTGTTAAGAGTCCAGGATATTGTGCCAAGCATACAAATCAATTGTATTGGAACTGTAACATTTTAATAAGAAGTCTTAGACATTGCCTCCACATCCCCACATGGAAGGACTCTCCTTTATTGGAGCCATCTTTTGCCAAGCTGCCAACTTCCTCTATTGCTAAATGCTCATAAAACTCTATCTTCTCATTGACTCTCTTCTTGAGTTCACATTTTGTTCCTTAAGTGTCTATTCTCTGAATCAGCTTTGCCTTTTTTTTTTTTGTCACCTACACATCCTACACTTTCTACATAATGTCACTTGAGAATTATCTTTACCTCTTGGAAGTACTGCCATTTCCATCACTAGAACAAGGTCTCTAGATGTGAAGAGCATTTCTTTGATTCAAACAGCAAAAGCAATGTTATCAAATTGGAGTTACAGCTAGCCACAGTGAAATTCTCTCCAGATCAAACACCAGTTTTTTTAAATCCTGTTGCCCTTTCTCTCTGACAAGAACGTTCATGTCTGTAAAGTGAAAGTGAAAGTCACTCAGTCGTGTCCGACTGTTTGTGACCCTATGGGCTATAGGAATAGGGAATTCTCCAAACCAGAATACTGGAGTGGGTAGCCTTTCCCTTCTCCAGGGGATCTTCTCAACCCAGGGATCGAACTTAGGTCTCCTGCATTGCAGGTGGATTCTTTACCAGCTGAGCCACCAGGGAAGCCCAAGAATACTGGAATGGGTAGCCTAACCCTTCTCCAGGGGATCTTCCTGACCCAGGAATTGAACCGGGGTCTCCTGCATTACAAGTGGATTCTTTACCAGCTGAGCTACCAGGGAAGCCTTCATGTCTGTAAAGTAGTTGTGAAAGGTCTGGAGAAGATCAATTTTATATTATCATGGAAAAGAACAATACTAAAAGAAATGTTACAGTCCAAATTTTTACTGACTTTCCAGAGAATACATGAAACTAAATGAGTTATTTAAATAAAACACTCTAGGCCAATGGCTCCAGTGCCTTAGTTAAAACAAACAAACAAACAACAAAAAAAAACCTCTGTAAAGCAGAAAAGGTAGTATTTTTTTTTCTTTTTAATGAAGGAGTCTGTTTCTTCAAAAGAAAAGTAAAGAAGCCATGTAAAGTGTCTTAACTTTTTTAGTAAAAAAATACATGGAGAAAAGTGGGGGCATCCCCTCCTAAGTTCCTCAGGCTTACTCAAAAGTAGCTGTGAAGTATTACATTTAAATCACTTGACGGTTTTCATAGCACAGTTTGAAAACAATAGGACCAAGAGATACCAAAGTCTGAATGACAATGTTTATGATTGGGAAAATGTCCTTATGGTATATTCTTATCTGGTAATTTTTTTAAATTATCAGTTAAATATCTATACTTCAAAAGATGTAAGGACATAAGGAAAAACAGACAAATGCTTAATGGAAGTATAAGCAGATTTCTCCATCTGATTATACATTACTATTTTGAACAGAGTGTTCAAAAGTAAAGGAACTAACTCATTCCCACATTGAACTATATATTATTTAAATAGCATGGTAAGATGTAGTCATGCTGAAAATATCCCTTCAACCATGGTTCTCAAAGGACAAATATACAAGGAGATCAAATCCTAAACATCATGTTGTCCTTTGGAAAGAAGTTTTGCAACTGGTTTCATTTTGGCACAAACAACAATTAGGTAATTGTCATCATTCTTATTAATGTCTCTTTCCAGAGATCACTAGAGAGGATGAAAGACAGTACTACTTTCGTAACTCAAATGGCATTAGTTAAGGTTTCTTTTTCTTTAGAAAAGATTTGATCTTAACAAAAATTTCATTCTTTTAAGGTAGATTCTTATTCTTTGATAGGAAAATATGATGTCACTTCCGAATTCTGCAAATACTTAAAGAGGAATTAATACCAATCTTTCCAAACTCTACCAAAAAACTGAGTAATTCCAAACTTATTTTATGAAACCAATGTTATCCTGGTACCTAAGCCAAACAAGGGCTCTTCAAGAAAAGAAAAACACAGGCCAATATACCAGATGAATATAGATGCAAAAATCCCCAACAAAATAATAGCAAATAGAATTGAACGGTGTATTAGAAGGCTTATATACCAAGAACAAGTGGGATATATCCCTGGAATAAAAAGGACAATCCACTCCAGTATATTTGTCTGGGAAATCCCATGGACAGAGGAGCCTGGTGGGCTACTGTCTATGGGGTCACAAACAGTCAGAAACGACTGAGCAAGTAACACACACACAACAAACACAAATCAATAAATGTGAAATGCCATATTAATATGATGAAGGATAAAAGTCATATGATCAACTCAACAGATGGAAAAAAACAACACTTTTGAAAAAATTCAATAACATTTTATGATAAAAAACAAAGAAACTCTCAACATGTTAAGGATATAAGGTATAGTAAAATCCACATATAAGCCTATAGCTAACATTATATTCAATGATGAAAAGCTGAAGCTTTTTCTCTAAGGTCAGGAACAAGGAAAAAATGCCCACTATCACTGCTTCTATTAGATACACTACTGGGGTTTTTAGTCAAAGAAATTAGACAAGAAAAAGAACACAAGGTATCCAAATCAAAAGGAAGACGTTAAATTACTTTTGTTTGCAGATGACAGTAGCTCAGTCGTGTCTGCCTCTGCGACCCCACGAATCACAGCATGCCAGGCCTCCCTGTCCATCACCAATTCACGGAGTTCACTCAAACTCATGCCCATCGAGTTGGTGATGTCATCTAGCCATCTCATCCTCTGTCGTCCCTTTCTCCTCCTGCCCCCATTCCCTCCCAGCATCAGGGTCTTTTCCAATTAGCCAACTCTTTGCATGAGGTGGCCAAAGTATTGGAGTTTCAGCTTTAGCATCAGTCCTTCCAGTGAACACCCAGGACTGATCTTCCTTAAGATGCACTGGTTGGACCTCCTTGCAGTGCAAGGGACTTTCAAGAGTCTTCTCCAACATTACAGTTCAAAAGCATCAATTCTTCAGTGCTCAGCTTTCTTCACAGTCCAACTCTCACATCCATACATGACTACTAGAAAAATCTTGACTAGAAATACCTGGGTTATAGTCAACATAGCCTTGACTAGGCGAACTTTTGTTGGCAGAGTAATATCTCTGCTTTTCAACATGCTATTTATTTTGGTCATAACTTTCCTTCCAGGAGTAAGTGTCTTTTAATTTCATAGCTGCAGTCACCATCTGCAGTGATTTTGGAGCCCCCACCAAAAAGTCTGACACTGTTTCCACTGTTTCCCCATCTATTTCCCATGAAGTGATGGGACCAGATGCATGATTTTGGTTTTCTGAATGTTGAGCTTTAAGTCACTTCACTTTAAGTCTCCTTCACTTTCAAGAGGCTGGTTAGTTCCTCTTCACTTTCTGCCATAAGAGTGGTGTCATCTGCATATNTTCAACATGCTATTTATTTTGGTCATAACTTTCCTTCCAGGAGTAAGTGTCTTTTAATTTCATAGCTGCAGTCACCATCTGCAGTGATTTTGGAGCCCCCACCAAAAAGTCTGACACTGTTTCCACTGTTTCCCCATATATTTCCCATGAAGTGATGGGACCAGATGCATGATTTTGGTTTTCTGAATGTTGAGCTTTAAGTCAACATTTTCACTCTCATCCTTCACTTTCAAGAGGCTGGTTAGTTCCTCTTCACTTTCTGCCATAAGAGTGGTGTCATCTGCATATATGAGGTGATTGATATTTCTCCCAGCAATCTTGATTCCAGCTTGTGCTTCTTCCAGCCCAGAATTTCTCATGATGTACTCTGCATATAAGTTAAACAAGCAAGGTGACAATATACAGCCTTGACACACTCCTTTTCTTATTTGGAACCAGTCTATTGTTCCATGTCCAGTCCTAACTTTGCTTCCTTACCTGCATACAGGTTTATCAAGAGGCAGGTCAGGTAGTCTGGTATTCCATCTCTTACAGAATTTTTCACAGTTTATTGTGATCCACNGCCTTGACACACTCCTTTTCTTATTTGGAACCAGTCTATTGTTCCATGTCCAGTCCTAACTTTGCTTCCTTACCTGCATACAGGTTTATCAAGAGGCAGGTCAGGTAGTCTGGTACTCCATCTCTTACAGAATTTTTCACAGTTTATTGTGATCCACACAGTCAAAGGCTTTGGTGTAGTCAATACAGCAGAAATAGATGTTTTTCTGGAACTCTCTTGCTTTTTCCATGAACCAGCAGATGTTGGCAACTGGATCTCTGGTTCCTCTGCCTTTTCTAAAACCAGCTTGAACATCTGGAAGCTCACGGTTCACATATTGCTGAAGCCTGGCTTGGAGAATTTTGAGCATTACTTTACTAGCATGTGAGATGAGTGCAATTGTGCAGTAGTTTGAATATTCTTTGGCATTGCCTTTCTTTGGGACTAGAATGAAAACTGACCTTTTCCAGTCCTGAGGCCACTGCTGAGTTTTCCAAATTTGCTGGCATATTGAGTGCAGCACTTTCACAGCATCATCTTTCAGGATTTGAAATAGCTCAATTGGAATTCTATCACCTCCACTATCTTTGTTCATAGTGATGCTTTCTAAGGCCCACTTGATTTCACATTCCAGGATGTCTGGTTCTAGGTGAGTGATCGTACCATCGTGATTATCTGGGTCGTGAAGCTCTTTTTTGTACAGTTCTCCTGTGTATTCTTGCCACCTCTTCTTAATATCTTCTGCTTTTGTTAGGTTCATACTGTTTCTGCCCTTTATCGAGCCCATCGCTGCATGAAATTTTCCCTTGGTATCTCTCATTTTCTTGAAGAGAACTCTAATCTTTCCATTCTACTGTTTTCCTCTTTCTTTGCATTGATCGTTGAAGAAGGCTTTCTTACCTCTCCTTGCTATTCTTTGGAACTCTCCATTCCAATGGGTATATTCTTTTATATATCCTTTTCTCCTTTGCTTTTCACTTGTCTTCTTTTCACAGCTATTTGTGAGGCCTCCTCAAACATCCATTTTGCTTTTTTGCATTTCTTTTCCATAGGAAAGGTCTTGATCCGTGTCTCTTGTATAATGTCACAAACCCTTGTCCATAGTTCACCAGACACTCTGTCTATCATAGTCCCTTAAATCTATTTCTCACTTCCACTGTATAATCATAAGGGATTTGATTTAGGTCATACCTGAATGGTCTAGTGGTTTTCCCTACTTTCTTCAATTTAAGTCTGAATTTGACAATAAGGAATTCATGATCTGAGCCACAGTCTGCTCCC
>SJYV01048576.1:1166568-1191160 GCA_006410875.1 Neotragus pygmaeus | reverse complement strand
GCATTCCAGTCCCCTATAATGAAAAGGACATCTTTTTTGGGTGTTAGTTCTAAAAGGTCTTGTAGGTCTTCATGGAACTGTTCAACCTCAGCTTCTTCAGCATTACTGTTTGGGGCATAGGCTTGGATTACCATCATATCAAATGGTTTGCCTTGGAAACGAACAGAGATCATTCTGTCGTTTCTGAGATTGCATCCAAGTACTGCATTTCAGACTCTTTTGTTGACCATGATGGTTACTCCATTTCTTCTGAGGGATTCCTGCCCTCAGTAGTAGATATAATGGTCATCTGAGTTAAATTCACCCATTCCAGTCCATTTTAGTTCGCTGATACCTAGAATATCAACATTCACTCTTGACATCTCCTGTTTGACCACTTCCAACTTGCCTTGATTCGTGAACCTGACATTCCAGGCTCCAATTCAATATTGCTCTTTACAGCATCAGACCTTGCTTATATCACCAGTCACACCCACAAGTGAGTATTGTGTTTGCTTTGACTCCATCCCTTCATTCTTTCTGGAGTTATTTCTCCACTGATCTCTAATAGCATATTGGGCACCTACTGACCCGGGGAGTTCCTCTTTCAGTATCCTATCATTTTGCCCTTTCATACTGTTCATGGGATTCTCAAGGCAAGAATACTGAAGTGGTTTGTCATTCCCTTCTCCAGTGGACCACATTCTGTCCGATATTGTATATTGAAAATTCTAAATACTCCAAATCTATTAGAACAAATAAGTGAATTAAATAGTTTCAAGGTATATCAGCTTACAAAACAATGAGCATCCAAAAAGTAAATTAATAAACAATTCCATTTATAAAAGCATGAAAAAGGATAAAAATAAGAAATACTTTTATCCAATATTGCTAGTGAAAGATCTGCACACTGAAAACTATAAAATACTGATAAGGACAGTGAAGGAAAACATAAATGGAAAGATATCCTGTGTGCAATGATTGGAAGAAATAAAATTGTTAAGATGTCCATAGTATCCAATGATATCTACATATTCAATGTGATTGCTATCAAAATTCCAGTATATTTTCACAGAAATATAAAAAAAGAATCCTAAAATTTATGTGGAACCACAAAAGTCCTGAAGTCAGTAAAACAATCTTAAGAAAGGAGAATAAAGCTGGAGGCATCACACATTATGATTTCAAATTATAATAAAACCAAGAGTACTAGAAACAATATGGTACTGGCATAAAAATAGACACATAAACTACTACACAGAATAGATAGTCCAGAAATAAATCCACACATATATGACCAACTAATGCTGAATAAAAGCACCAATATTCCAGAATGGGGAAAGGAGAGTCTTTTCAATAAATGATGTTTGGAAAACAGGATATCCACATTCAAAGAAAAGAAGCTGGATCTGTGACTTATACTATACACAAAAATGGCAATTTAGGCGATCAACAAATGAATCTACAGAGTACTATGGTTTTTAATAGCATAAATAATAAGTGGTGGGGAAATATAATAAGTTACTTTATCTCTCTTAAATATTTACATAAAAAATAGAAATACCTAGAGCTTTCCAAAAGATGAACAGCACTGACCTAACTCTTTAAAACTTTACAGGGCATCATTTAAACTAATTTATGGAAGGCAAAACATATAACGGTATTACCCATAAGGAAATCTGTACATCTGACAACATCAAATAAATATTATTTAGGGAAATCTACTTATTTTATTAATTTGAAGAACTTTTACAGTTTATGTAGAAATATAAATATGTTACAACAGTCAGGAAAATTCTGGAAAGAGGAATAATAAGGAAGAAACTGCCTTGTCACATTAAATATAGTCTGCTGCTGCTGCTGCTAAGTTGCTTCAGTCATGTCCGACTCTGTGCAACCCCAGAGATGGCAGCCCACTAGGCTCCTCCATCCCTGGGATTCTCCAGGCAAGAACATTGGAGTGGCTAAATATAGTCTAAATTCCTATAATTAAAACAACTGAATGATGAAGAAAGAGTATGATAAAGGACACTGGAAGAAATTAGTAATTCTCAAAACAGATCAACATACATTGAAATAGTAATTCTCAAAATAGAGCCTCTTCCAGCAACACAAGAGACGACTCTACACATGGACATCACCAGGAGGTCAATACTGAAATCAGATTGATATAGTCTTTACAACCAAAGATGGAGAAGCTCTATACAGCCAGCAAAAATAAGACTGGGAGCTGACTGTCATTCAGATCATGAATTTCTTGCCACATTCAGACTTAAATTGAATAAGGTAGGGAAAATCACCAAACCACTCAGGTATGACCTAAATCAAATTTCTTACAATTATATAGTGGAAGTGATAAATAGATTCAAGGGATTATATCTGATAGACAGACTGTCTCAAGAACTATGGGCAGAGGTTTGTGACACTGTATAGGAGGCTGTGCTCAAGACCATCCCCAAGAAAAAGAAATGCAAAAAGGCAAAATGGTTGTCTGAGGAGGCCTTAAGAATAGCTGAGAAAAGAAGAGAAGATAAGACAAAGGAGAAAAAGAAAGATATACCCATTTGAATGCAGAGTTCCAAAGAATAGCAAGGAGAGATTAAAAAAAAGCCTTTCTCAGTGATCAATGAAAAGAAATAGGGGGAAACAACAGAATGGGAAAGACTAGAGATCTCCTTAAGAAAATCAGACACCAAGGGAACATTTCATGCAAAGATAAGCACAATAAAGGACAGAAATGGTATGGACCTAACCGAAGCAGAAGATATTAAGAAAAGGTAGAAAGAACACATAGAAGAACTATACAAAAAAGATATTAATTACCCAGATAACCATGATTGTGTGAATACTCACCTAGAGCCAGACATCCTGGAGTCTGAATTCAAGAGGGCCTTAAGAAGCATCACTATGAAGAAAGCTAGTAGAGGTGATAGAATCCCAGCTGAGCTATTTCAAATCCTAAAAGATGATGCTGTGAAAGTGCTGCACTCAATATGCCAGCAAATCTGGAAAACTCAGCAGTGGCCACAGGACTGGAAAAGTTCAGTTTCATTTCAATCCCAAAGAAAGGCAATGCCAAAGAATGTTCAAACTACCAGACAATTGCACTCATCTCACATGCTAGCAAAGTAATGCTTAAAATTGTTCAAGCCCGGCTTCAAAAGTATGTGAACTGAGAACTTCACATGTTCAAGCTGTGTTTAGAGAAGGCAGAGGAACCAAAGGTCAAATTGCCAACATCTGTTGGATCATTGGAAAAGCAAGAGAATTTCAGAAAAACATCTACTTTTCTTTTATTGACTACACCAAAGCCTTTGACTGTGTGGATCACAGCAAATTGTGAAAAATTCTTAAAGAGATGGGAATACCTTAGCTGCTTCTTGAGAAATCTGTATGCAGGTCAAGAAGCAACAGTTAGAACTGGACATGGAACAATAGACTGGTTCCAAACAGGAAAAGGAGTACGTCAAGGCTGTATATTGTCACCCTGCTTATTTAACTTCTATGCAGAGTACATCATGTGAAATGCTGGGCTGGATGAAGCACAAGCTGGAATCAAGTTTGCTGGGGTTATCAATAGCCTCAGATTGCAAATGACACCACCCTAATGATAGAAAACAAAGAGGAACTAACCAGCCTCTTGTTGAAAGTGAAAGAGGAGTGTGAAAAAGTTGGCTTAAAACTCAGCATTCAAAAAGCAAAGATCATGACATCTGGTCCCATCACTTCATGCATGGCAAATAGATGTGGAAACAATGGAAAGAGTGAACAACTTTATAATCTTGGGCTCCAAATTCACTACAGATGGTGACTTCAGCCATGAAATTAAAAGATACTTGCTCCTTGGAAGAAAAGCTATGATCAATCTAGCTGCTGCTGCTGAGTCACTTCAGTCGTGTCTGACTCTGTGCGACCCCATAGATGGCAGCCCAGCAGGCTCCCCCGTCCCTGGGATTCTCCAGGTAAGAACACTGGAGTGGGTTGCCATTTCCTTCTCCAATGCATGAAAGTGAAAAGCTCAGTCATGTCTGGCTCTTAGCGACCCTGTGGACTGCAGCCTACCAGGCTTCTCCATCCATGGGATTTTCCAAGCAAGAGTACTGGAGTGGGGTGCCATTGCCTTCTCCGATGACCAACCTAGACAACACATTAAAAAGAATAAACATTACTTTGCTGTAAAAGGTCCCCCTAAGTCAGGGGCGGTGGCAGAGGGGCGCTACCCAACATCCAAGGTAAGGAGCAGTGGCTGCACTTTGCTGGAGCAGCCAAAAAGAGATATCCCACGTCCAAGGTAAAAGAAACCCAAGCAAGATGGTAGGCGCTGAGAGAGAACATCAGAGGGTACACAGATGGAAACCACAATCACAGACAACTAGCCAATCTGATCACATGGACCACAGCCTGTCTAACTCAATGAAACTAAGCCATGCCATGTGGGGCCACCCAAGATGGACTGGTCATGGTGGAGAGGTCTGACAGAATGTGATCCACTGGAGAAGGAAATGGCAAACCACTTTAGTATTTCTGCCTCGAGAACCCCATGAACAATAAGAAAAGGTGCAAAGATAGGACACTGAAAGATGAACTTCCCAGGTCAGTAGGTGCCCAATATGCTATTGGAGATCAGTGGAGAAATAACTTCAGAAAAAATGAAGGGATGGAGCCAAAGCAAAAACAATACCCAGTTATGGATGGGACTGGTNTGTTCAAGCTGGTTTTAGAAAAGACAGAGGAACCAGAGTTCAAATTAACAACATCCGCTTGATCATGGAAAAAGCAAGAGAGTTCCAGAAAAACATCTATTTTTGCTTTATTGACTATCCCAAAGCCTTTGACTGTGTGGATCACAATAAACTGGAAAACTCTGAAAGACATGGGAATACCAGACCACTTCACTTGTCTCTTGAGAAACCTGTATGCAGGTCAGGAAGCAACAGTTAGAACTGGACATGGAACAACAGACGGGTCCCAAATAGGAAAAGGAGTACATCAAGGCTGCTTATTTAACTTATATGCTGAGTACATCATGTGAAACACTGGGCTGGAAGAAGCACAAGCTGGAATCAAGATTGCTGGGAAAAATATCAATAACCTGAGATATGCAGATGACACCAACCTTATGGCAGAAAGTGAAGAACTATAGAGGCTCTTGATGAAAGTGAAAGAGGAGAGTAAAAAAGTTGGCTTAAAGCTCAGCATTCAGAAAACGAAGATCATGTCATCCAGTCCCATTACTTTATGGGAAATAGATGGGGAAACAGTGGAAACAGTTTCAGATTTTATTTTTGTGGGGGCTCCAAAATCACTGCAGATGGTGATTGCAGTCATGAAATTAAAAGATGCCTACTCCTTGAAAGGAAAGTTATGACCAACCTAAATAGCATAATAAAAAGCAGAGACATTACTAGGTCAACAAAGGTCTGTCTGATCAATTCAGTTCATTCAGTCACTCAGTTGTGTCCTACTCTTTGAGACCCCTTTAAACCGCAGCACACCAGACCTCCCTGTCTATCACCAACTCCTGGAGTCCACCCAAACCATGTCCATTGAGTTGGTGATGCCATCCAATCATCTCATCTTCTGTCATCCCATTCTCCTCCTGCCCTCAATCTTCCCCAGCATCAGGGTCTTTTCAAATGAGCCAGCTTTTCACATGAGGTGGCTAAAGTATTGGAGTTTCAGCTTCAGCATCAGTCTTTCCAATGAACACCCAGGACTGATCTCCTTTAGGATGGAATGGTTGGATCTCCTTGCAGTCCAAGGGACTCTCAAGAGTCTTCTCCAACACCTGAGTTCAAAAGCATCAACTCTTTGGTGCTCAGCTTTCTTTCTAATCCAACTCTCACATCCATACATGACTACTGGAAAAACCATAGCCTTGACCTGATGGACCTTGTTGACTAAGTGATGTCTCTGGTTTTTAATATGCTGTCTAGGTAGGTCATAACTTTCCTTCCAAGGAGTAAACATCTTTTAATTTCATGGCTGTGTCAGCATCTCCAGTGATTTTGAAGCCCAAGAATGTAAAGTCAGCCACTTTTCCACTGTTTCCCCATCTGTTTGCCATGAGTGATGGGACCGGATGCCAGGATCTTAGTTTTCTGAATGTCAAGTCTATGTTTTTTCCAGTAGTCATGTATGCATGTGAGAGTTGGACCAGAAAGAAAGCTGAGTGCCAAAGAATTGATGCTTGTGAACGGTGGTGTTGGAGAAGACTCTTGAGAGTCCCTTGGACAGCAAGGGGATCTAATCAGTCAACCCTAACGAAAATCAACTCTGAATCTTCACTGGAAGGACAGATGCTAAAGCTGAAGCTATAGTACTTTGGCCACCTAATGTGTAGGACTGACTTATTGGAAAAGAACTTGATGCTGGGAAAGATTGAAGGCATGGTGAGAAAGGGACGACAGAGCATGATATTTTTAGATGGCATCACTGACTTGATGGACGAGTTTGAGCAAGCTCTGGGAGTTGGATGGTGGACAGGGAAGTCTGGCATCCAGCAGTCCATGGGGTTGCAAAGAGTTAAACATGACTGAGGAACTGAACTGAACTGAAAATGGACCAAAATACAGACAATCATTTAATGTTTAGATAAGCTGACTTTTCAACTCACTGGGGAAATTAACTTATTTTCTAATAAATTAGAAAAAAAATGGCTTGCTTTTTTTGGTAGGAGAGGGAGTAGACTCACAATTCACTAAGTCTTAGGACAATCCAGGTATTGAACTGTAATGTTTGTGTTCAGAGTGATTGATTGAATTTTACATGTTCTGTAGATTTGTGGGAATAATGGGAAAATATCACTAGCATGACCAGAATGAAGTATGGAGCCTGAAAATGCTACCCTTACATTATTCAGCAAATTTGGAAACCTTGGGAGCATATCTCCACATTTTACTTGTTTTTTCATTTATATGTTTTAAAAATTAATTTTATTGCAGTATAATTGATTTAAAACGTTACATTAGTTTCAGGTGTATAGCAAAGTGAATCAGTTATAGATATACATATATATACTCTTTTTAAGATTCTATCGTCATATAGGTCATTACAAATTATTGAGTAGAGTTCTATGTGCTATATATAGTAGGTTTTTATTACTTATCTACTTTACATATAGTAGTGAGTACATGTCCATTTTAAATTATACTACATGAATTGGGAAGATTTGTTAATTGACACTGGTCACCTATTGCTGAAAAGGTTCCAACATGAAAAAGTGTTGCTAAAGCCTGTGGGAAGTCTCAATTGAGGGATAAGAACTGGTAGAGGAAGTGACAGCAGGAACATAGTACTTAAGATTAAAAATAAAAAAATCAACTCTCACATGATGTCACTTAGGACCATAGGGCTTAGAGATTTACTGAATTAAATTCAATTTTTGTCATGGTGGTTTTATATATTTGAATAAAGCAAAAGATTCCATTTCCATTTTGAAAAAAAAGTCCACTCACATTTCTTATTCACACAACCATTTCTAATTCATTTTTCAGTCTCAAGAGTTGTTTACCTCCTCATTTTTTAACATTACTGCACATATCACTTATATTTTCCATTGTCTCTGTCTCCTACTTCAACACACTTCTCTCTTTTTTTGCCTTTAATCCTCTCTTTCAGGCTTAGAAGAGTGGGTTCACACTTAAGTGATCTCTGCCAGCTGTTGTCATTATCCACTGGCTTAGTATTTAAGTCCCTATAATCTGACTTTCCTCCCCAGCAATTTTCTATTCACAATACCTAATTATTAAAGCCAAAAATATGTTGAAAAACAACACTTCAACCTTTCTACTATGCCTTAGGGTCACATTCCTCACAGCTATTTACAGTATGTGAATCATTTTTTTCACCCTTATTACCCAATCTAACTCTTTCTACAATTCTTCCAGCAGTGATAGAAACCTCTAACCAATTAAACTATTTTCTAAATTGTCAGTGCTCACGTACGTAATATTTCATTTTTAAAAGAGGGATACCGATTTTTGGCCAAGATGGAGCTAAATGTGATTAGGGAAAAGGCAAATTAACAAAACTTGCTAGTTGAATCCTGACCCCCTGTGTCAGCTTCTACTGCTCTGCAAGATTATGACAGTGATTTTTTAAATTGATTTATTCTAATTGGAGGATAATTGCTTTACAATATTGTGTTGGTTTCTGCCATATATCAACATGAATCAGCTATAGGGATATGTATGTCTCCTCCACCTTGAACCTCCCTCCCCACTCCCACCCCAACTCACCCCTCTAGGTTGTCACAAAGCACCAGATTTGAGCTCCCTGTTTCATACAGCAAATTTATCTGTTGCTTCATATATCTAATTTTACATATGTTAATGTACATTTTTCAGTGCTACTCTCAAATTGTTCCACCCTCTCCTTCTCCCACTATGTCCATAAGTCTGTTCTCTATGTCTGAGTCTCCATTGCCATCCTGCAGATAGGTACCATCTTTCTAGATTTCATATATATGTGTTAATAAATGATATTGGCCTTTCGTTTTTGGACTTATTTCACTCTTTATAATAGGTTCTAGGTCCATCTACCTCATTAGAACTGATTCAAATGTGTTCCTTTTATAGCTAAGTAATATTCCATTGTGTATATATACCACAATTTCTTTATCCATTCATCTATCCATGCATATCTAGGTTGCTTCTATGTCTTGGCTATTGTAAATAGTGCTTCAGTGAACACTGGGGTACATGTGTATTTTTCGATTATGGTTTTCTCAGGGTATATGCTCAGTAGTGGGATTGCTGGGATTCCCCAAGTGGCTCAGCTGGTAAAGAATCTGCCTGCAATGCAGGGTACTTGGGTTCGACCCCTGGGTTGGGAAGATTTGCTGGAGAAGGGAAAGGCTACCCACTACAGTATTCTGGCCTGGAGAATTCCATGGACTATACAGTTGCAGAGTCAGACATGATGACACAACTTTCACTGAGCTTCCCTGGTGGCTCAGTGTTAAAGAATCTGACTGCATTGCAGGAGCTGCAGGAAGCATGGGTTCAATCCCTCAGTTGGGAAGATCCCCTGGAGGAGGAAATAGCAACCCACTCCTGTATTCTTGCCTGGAGAATCCCATGGACAGAGGAACCTGGTGGGCTGTAGTCCATAGGGTCACAAAGAGTCGGACATGACTGATGCAATTTGATATATATGATATGGTAGTTTTATTCCTAGTTTTTAAAGGGATCTCCATACTGTTCCAGAGACAGAAATGGAAAATGGCAACCCACTCCAGTAATCTTGCCTAGAGAATCCTATGGACAGAGAAGCCTGGTGGGCTGCTATCCATAGGGTTGCATAGAGTCGGACATGACAAGCGACTTAGCAGCAGCAGGAGCCATACTCTGCTTTGTACTGGCTATATCAGTTTGCATTCCCACCAAGAGTGTAAGAGGGTTCCCTTGTCTTCATAACCTCTCCAGCATTTAGATATGGAAACAATGGAAATAGTGAGATACTTTATTTTCTTGGGCTTCAAAATCACTCCAGATGGTAACTACAGCCATGAAATTAAAAGACACTTGCTCCTTGGAAGAAAAGCTATGACCAACTTGGACAACATATTAAAAAGCAGAGACATTACTTTGCAAACAAAGGTCCATCTAGTCAAAGCTATAGTTTTTCCAGTAGTCATGTATGGATGTGAGAGTTGTACTATAAAGAAAGCTGAGCACTGAAGAATTGATACTTTTGAACTGTGGTGTTGAAGAAGACTCTTGAGAGACTCCTGGACTGCAAAGAGATCCAGCCAGTCCACCCTAAAGGAAATTAGTCCTGAATATTCATTGGAAGGACTGATACTGAAGCTGAAACTCCAATACTTTGGCAACCTGATAAGAAGAACTGACTCATTAGAAAAGACCCTGATGCTGGGAAAGATTGAAGGCAGGAGGAGAAGGGGATGACAGAGGATGAGATGGTTGGATGGCATCACTGACTCGATGCACATGAGTTTGAGCAAGCTTCAGGAGTTGGTGATGGACAGCGAGGCCTGGTGTGCAGCCGTCTATGGAGTCTCAAAGAGTCAGACATGACCGAGTGACTGAACTGAACTCTAGCACTTATTGTTTGTAGACTTTTTGATGATAGTCATGCTGACCAGTGTGAAATGATACCTCATTGCAGTTTTGATTTGCATTTCTCTTAATAATGAGCAATGCTGAGCATCTTTTCATGTGTTTATTAGCCATTTGTATGCCTTTTTTAGATAAATGTCTGTTTAGGTCTGCTGCCCACTTTTTATTGAGCTTTTTGTTTTTCTGGTACCGAGCTGCATGAGGTGCTTGTATATTTTAAGATTAATCCTTCTCCAAATTAAATCTTGTGACAGAGTTTTCAAGCCTATGGTCTACCATTCCAGATGATTTTAAGAGCTTCATGTTTTGCAGCCTGTGTTAAGAATTTTTTTGTTCTTTTTCATTTTCAAAGTATCAAAGTTATAATAAATATTAAGAAAAAAATTTCAAAACATACATGTCCTGTGCCACAAAATTCTGAATATTCTAATTCCTTATCATCATGGCAAAGTGAGCATCTATGTTCCCAGAAAAGAAACTAATTTGCAAGTAACGTACCAAAGTTGAAATCTATACATTTTATATAAATGTGGACTGAGCCCCAAACTGCATAATTAATTAATAATGATACATTATTAATTGTTTTATTAATTCAGCAAATTTCAGAATACCTAATAAACTCTTGTTAATGCATCTATAATTGGGAGACCTTGGAGAAGGGAATGGCTACCGCCTCCAGTGTTCTTGCTAATCAATGGACAGAGGAGATTGGTAGGCTACAGTCCATGGAGTCGCAGAGAGTCAGACATGACTATGGGACTAACACAACACAATGACTGGGAGATCAATTCTGAAAAACCCAAAGCGTATGACCAATGTATGCATAAACCTCACTGGCTTTTTCCAAAAAGGACATCATCAACCTTTAGGACTTCAATCAATTCGAATCAATATGGCAATACAATAGGTGATTTTGAGCACTGTAGGAGGTAGTATTTGTGAAGTGCTTCGCAGAGTGCCTGGTATAGAAAATAGAAGTGGAGCACCCATTATATATTTACAACTGTTACCTGATTTAATTCTCTACATAGTTATGTAAGGTAGTATCTTTTGTCTGCGATGATAAGTTAGTAAGAAAGAAAGCAAAAGCTATGCAGCAGTCAGTAAAGTATAGTTTAGGAGGAAGGAGAGATCAAAGAAGGACAAGTAGCTTTAAAGGAGAGGCAGGACTTAGAACACGAGGTTTTCTCAAGTTCTTACCCTCCTCATGCTCTCAGTTCAGTTCAGTTCAGTATTTCAGTCAGGTCTGACTCTTTGCAANGCATGGGGATGATCCAGAGAGATGATGTGGGGTGGGAGGTGGGAGGGGGATTCAGGATTGGGAGCTCACATACACCTGTGGCGGATTCATGTCGATGTAAGGCAAAGCCAATACAGTATTGTAAAGTAGAATAAAGTAAAAATAAAATTAAAAAAAACTTCATTAGAGCAGATTGTTCAGAGTATCATGGCCATTGTGTATAACTAAATTGCTTAAGTTATTTCAATATCAATTTATACCATTT
The DNA here is from genome assembly GCA_006410875.1 of Neotragus pygmaeus. NCBI lineage: Eukaryota > Metazoa > Chordata > Mammalia > Artiodactyla > Bovidae > Neotragus > Neotragus pygmaeus. The sequence continues at coordinate 1,179,594 of SJYV01048576.1, read as the reverse complement.
GTAAAAATGGATGAAATTTGAGGAAATTGTGAAATACATAAGAGAAAGATAAATCCTACATGATAATCACTTATCTGTGGAGTCTGAAAAAGCCAAACTTAAAATAGAGTGTTGGTTGTCAGGAGCTGGGGATAGGGAGAATGGGGAGATCTTGGGCAAAGAGCATAAGCTTTTCATTATAAGATGACTGTTTCTGAAGCTCTAATATACAGCATAGAGATTGTAGCTAATGACACTGTATTATATACTTGAAAGTGGTTCAAAGGGCAGAACTTAAATGTTCTTGCCACAAAAACATATGGCAATTACATGACATGATAGAAATGTTAGCTAGAGCTTCGGTGGTAATCATTCCATAATATATATGTGCTCAGTAATATATAAGTATGCCAAATCAGCCTTCTGTACACCTTAAATTCACACAATGTTAAATGTCAATTATATCTCAATAAAACTGGGGGAGAAAAAGAAAAAAAAACTTCTGGAGATGGATGGTAGTGTTGGTTGTACAAAATGTGTATGTACTTAATGCATCAGAACTGTACATATAAAATGGTAAATTTTATGTTATGCATATTTTTCCATAACAAAAAAGATTATTTTGAAAGCTATTTCCTTTGGACATCGAGTAAGTAGGTAAAAGGAATTGATATTCATCAGTATCATTTATGATAAAAAGAGAAAAACTTTCTGAAAAACAAATACTATCCTATTCACAAGTGAAAGTTAAGATGAAAACACCACAAATTTTACTCTGTTGGGGAACTTGGGTGAGTGCACAATTGTTACAGATTAAAAGTAGTGTTAACTCATGTAAGAGCCAATCTAAAGAGCAAAAAATGGTCAAATGCTTTCTAGACGAGAAATCTTTAGTTTAAAAAATATCTAACTAAAGACAAAAAAAGGCCCATTTCTTTATCATTTGAGCCACCAGGGAAACCTAACAAGAGTCAGGCCTAAAAAAGGTCCATTTCTTATCCTAACATTTTTCTATTTCTTCTAATTATCTTTTTCCAAGTCTGTGGCATGTTATTTCTTCTCTCTTACACTGAACACAGTTATAACATTTCTCATTGTTACAGACCCAAGTGTTAAAAGTAATTGCATTGGCAGGAAGAAACTTATCTTTTTCTTCCCAAAGGGAGCTTTTTAGTCTTTATTGAGGGGGTTGTCTTTTCAGTGGTATCTAGAGGTACCACTTTCCTAGACCTTCCTAGAATGTCCTATACTCATCTCTCCAGCTTGGTACAGGAAATTGCTCCTTCCACTACCTCAAACTGAATTCACCTTAAATATCTGTGGTCTTGATGTGAGAGGAGAGACCTCTCCAGAAACCGTGTTGGTTTTTGGTCAGACTTTTTCTAAGCTCCTCTGGTCCACACACATGTGAAAATGCTTAAGTCTTGCCAACATCATGAATAAATGAGTTGTATTCCTCTCCAACTCCTGTATTTACAAAGATGTCCTGGGCACCTGGAAAAGCAGTCAAACCTCACTTGACATTAAGTTTAACCTCTGAGCTGAGCTGAGGGAAATAAGCTCTTTAAATCTGCTGAATCATCGATTCTCACACATCTTTTTATGGGAACCATAGATCAGGAGGTTTCCCTGGGTGTACTTACAGCTGGAAAACATCTATCATTTTTTCACTGCTCAGCCTTGACTTTTGGAACATAACTCCTTCTTGTAAACATATTCAGTTAAGTTCAGTTCAGTCGGTCAATGCTGACCGACTCTTTGTGACCCCATGGACTGCAGCACGCCAGGCCTCCTTGTCTATCACCAACTCCCGGAGTTTACTCAGACTCATGTCTGTTGAGTCGGTGATGCCATCCAACCATCTCATCCTCTGTCGTTACTTGAAATTTTAAGGCTTTTCTTCTCTTGGTCATTCTCCCCTTCTACTCTACCTCCCAAGGTCCTCTGAACAGCGCCTCTCTCTGTCTTGCCCAGAGAACAGCAAGATATTTTGTGCCAACAAGGTCAGGGCTATGGTTTTTCTAGTAGTCATGTATGGATGTGAGAGCTGGACTGTGAAGAAAGCTGAGCGCTGAAGAATTGATGCTTTTGAACTGTGGTGTTGGATAAATTTGGAGATGGAGATGACACAGTGATCACATTCAGATCAGAGAAGGCAAGCAGATGACTATTCTAAAATAGAAGAGAATAAAATACCTTAGGCAGGTAATATTGCTCCTTAATGTTGAAAGAAAGTTTACCTTATTGGAACATTTACTGCATGGTAAATCACTTCGGTTGTGTCTGACTCTTTGCAACCTCATGAACTGTAGTCTGCCAGGCTCCTCTCTGTCCAAGACATTCTCCAGGCAAGAATACTGGAGTAGGTTGCTATTTCCTTCTCCAGGGGATCTTCTCACCCAGGGATGGAACCCATGTCTCTTATGTCTTCTGACTTGGCAAAAGTGTTCTTCACTACTAGCACCACCTGGGAAGCCTCAGAATACTTATTAAAGTATATCTTCAATTGCACCATGTTTAGTAGTCATCAATGAGCATTGTCTTAGCATCCGCAGGTAACATATTAGCAAGGAGGACCTGGAAGATTGGACATGGTTTTGCCATAATGAACACACAGTGGGAGTTTATCATGATAAACATCCAACAGAAATACGTGCATGTGAAAAACCAGTTACAAAGTAGGTAGAACAGTTAGTATTGAAATGGGAGGGTTGATGTTAGTAAGGAAAAACTTCCAAGTAGCATTATTGCTAGAGAGTAAATAAATATTAATTCATTTAAATATGACAGGAAAGGAAATCGATCCTGCATATTCATTGGAAGGACTGATGCTAAAGCTGAAACCTCAATACTTGGGCCACCTGATGTGAAGAGCTGACTCATTTGAAAAAGCCCTGGTGCTGGGAAAGATTGTGGGCAGGAGGAGAAGGGGGTGACAGAAGATGAGATGGCTGGATGGCATCACCGACTCGATGCACATGAGTTTGAGTAAACTCCGGGAGTTGGTGGCGGACAGAGAGGCCTGGCATGCTGCAGTCCTTGGGGTTGCAAAGAGCTGGATACGACAGAGCGACTGAACTGAACTGATGACTGGAAAAGGGTACTAAATATTCAGTATGTAATAAATATTCAGTATGTATTCCTCTCCGAATTATACCCACTACAGTACAGACAACTATACAACTGCTTCAGATTTTGTTTATGTGCCGTACACTGGAGAAGTCTATAGTTTTTACTACAGAGAAAATGCCCATTTCCTCCTCCACAGGGGTTGTGGTATACCCTCCAATTTGTCTCGTTTGCCCTGGCAAGCCTGTGGGAGAATGGGGGAGAAAGGAGAAATATTCCCGTATCTTTCCTTATATTACTAGGTTGTAGCTCATTCAGGAAATGTGAAGTGGTATAGCCGAACTGTGGACAGAGATACTGATGCATAGACTTTAGCATAAATAGGAGAGAGTGAAAGAAGTTGGTTGAACTTTCTAAGTACCTTGGCAGAGGAACAACTAATTTGAATATAATAAGAATAATGTGTTTATACACATTGAATACATTTTTAAAATATTCTTTTAAATGTTCGATAAATTAGTAAGTTTGATGAATTTGTCGTTTGGCAAACTGATTCTTTGTTAAATTGGCCTGCTTTCATTTCAAACTGACAGATTCATTCATTCAATACTAAAATGACATATCTGATGAACACATGTTATAATATGCCAGGGATTTAATACTGTATGAGATAGTATTAGACAAATTACACTTTAGTGGAAGAGGGCATCAAGAACATTATCACAACAGAAAATGCTACAGTAGTAATGCTATGAGAATTCAATAGAAGAAGATTATAGGGAAGAAAGAGATTGGCTCTTGCTCATGGGAGGCTTCACAGAGGAGATGATGCTTTTGCTGAGAGCTGGAGGCTGGAATTAACTCACCCAGGGCAGTAAGCAAGTGCTCAGAATATACATTAAGGAATCAGAAGGTGCCAAGGCAGTGAAACTGGTGATGGTTCATGGTTCACAAAATAAGAATCAAATAAAAGCGGTCAGGACTGACATTTAAAAATAAAACAGAATGGAACAGAAAGCATCAGAAGGCAGTGAATGTGGTGAGTACTGTATTTTACAATTCTGTTATGTGTATGTATATAGGTATACATATGTCAAGCTATCATATATATTTCTTACTGTTCATCACAGAGAAGAGGTAGATAAGCCACAGAAGAAAGAGAAGACATGTTTAGAAGAGGTACTGCATGTAGATGGTTAAGTGGGAAGGAAAAATTTGATGTGAGAAATGGCAGGGAAGAAAGCCTATAGAAAGAGAGGTCAGATCATGAAGGGTTTAATAGACGTTCCAAGAAGCTCAAAATTTAGCCTGAAGATAAAAGGGGTCACTAAAAGGATTCAGGCTTCATCAATATGTGAACTATGAACTTCCAGATGTTCAAGCTGGTTTTAGAAAAGGCAGCGGAGCCAGAGATCAAATTGCCAACATCCGCTGGATCATGGAAAAAGCAAGAGAGTCCCAGAAAAACATCTATTNTGGGATTTTCCAGGCAAGAGTACTGGAGTGGGGTGCCATTGCCTTCTCCAATATTATTGTAGTAGAAGGGGCCTAATACTATAAGGTAACATTAGTTATACTCACTGGCTTATCATCCAGACAATTCCTTCCGACAGCACCTTGATGCTATGACATGAATTCTGCACCTAACCTTCAGTTTCAAGGGCTTGTAGTTTTGTCAATATCCCTATGATAATCAAAGTCAGGGAGGCAGACTTATATTAATCAAAATCTCAAGAGAGAAAATGTACATGTACTACTCTCCATTGAAGAACTTAATATCAAGTAGAACAGAATGTTCAAGCTAGCTTTATCTTTTTATTCACTTTCAGACAGCTGCATCTGATAACAACTAGAAAGTTGATTTTAATTAAAGTAGATATTTTCAATGGATTTTGACAAAAGGCCTTAATAGTCTGTGCAGTCATCTGTACAGTGAGTGAGTATATACAATAAGCATACCTAATCTAATCTAATGACCATTATTCAGTGAGCCCCTATGATGAGACACTAAGGAATGAAGTGCCAGCTTCTCTTTCCAACTCTGGGTTTTCTATGTTTCTTACAAACCACCTATCTTAAGTAAATATCCTTTTCCTTTTAATTTATTAACAGTATTGTCTTAGTCACAATTTACAGATGTTTAATGTATTCACATTTTGATAGAAACTACACTCTCATCCCTTGATTAGGACCACTCCTTTTCAAGAAATAATTACTTATGTGGGTGTATTTCCACATGACTGATGTCATCTATTTACATGTTGATTTCCTTAAATCTATTCTCAAGACTTTAACACATTTCCAAGTTCTAAAGAAAACTTCTGCTGCTCTATTAGTTTTTGGAATGTGATTAAAAAGTCAATATTTTTATCTATACTTCTCTTACAGTGTATACTAATCTTGCAATAATTTTCAATTTAGTTTCTATATTCAGTATTTCAAATATATCAATATATCATCTTTACCATGACCCAAAAATCTGAAGAAAAAGAATGTATATAGAGAAATATCTCCTGCTTTCAACTTTGTCTTCAGTTTTTCTCTTTTTTTAATTTAATTTTTATTATTATTTTTTTTACTTTACAATATTGTATTGGTTTTGCCATACATCAACATGAATCCACCACGAGTGTACACATGTTCCCAATCCTGAACACCCCTCACACGTCCCTCCAGTTTTTCTTATGGAACTAACTCCATCCTAGAAACACCAATNTTTTTTTTTACTTTACAATATTGTATTGGTTTTGCCATACATCAACATGAATCCACCACGAGTGTACACATGTTCCCAATCCTGAACACCCCTCACACGTCCCTCCAGTTTTTCTTATGGAACTAACTCCATCCTAGAAACACCAATTAATTTCTTTTGAATCCTTTCATAGTTGATAGATACAAACAAATATTAATATATATCTGTTTAGTTTCTCTTATAAGTGTTAGGCTATTGTACACACTGATCTGTATCTTCTTTAAAATTTGAATATATCATTTGTAAAACTTTTCAAATCAGTGTACAGAGGACTAATCATTATTTTTTAAAGTCATATAGCATCCAATATATTAACATAATTTGTTCAAACAGTTNAGTATATACAATAAGCATACCTAATCTAATCTAATGACCATTATTCAGTGAGCCCCTATGATGAGACACTAAGGAATGAAGTGCCAGCTTCTCTTTCCAACTCTGGGTTTTCTATGTTTCTTACAAACCACCTATCTTAAGTAAATATCCTTTTCCTTTTAATTTATTAACAGTATTGTCTTAGTCACAATTTACAGATGTTTAATGTATTCACATTTTGATAGAAACTACACTCTCATCCCTTGATTAGGACCACTCCTTTTCAAGAAATAATTACTTATGTGGGTGTATTTCCACATGACTGATGTCATCTATTTACATGTTGATTTCCTTAAATCTATTCTCAAGACTTTAACACATTTCCAAGTTCTAAAGAAAACTTCTGCTGCTCTATTAGTTTTTGGAATGTGATTAAAAAGTCAATATTTTTATCTATACTTCTCTTACAGTGTATACTAATCTTGCAATAATTTTCAATTTAGTTTCTATATTCAGTATTTCAAATATATCAATATATCATCTTTACCATGACCCAAAAATCTGAAGAAAAAGAATGTATATAGAGAAATATCTCCTGCTTTCAACTTTGTCTTCAGTTTTTCTCTTTTTTTAATTTAATTTTTATTATTATTTTTTTTACTTTACAATATTGTATTGGTTTTGCCATACATCAACATGAATCCACCACGAGTGTACACATGTTCCCAATCCTGAACACCCCTCCCACGTCCCTCCAGTTTTTCTTATGGAACTAACTCCATCCTAGAAACACCAATTAATTTCTTTTGAATCCTTTCATAGTTGATAGATACAAACAAATATTAATATATATCTGTTTAGTTTCTCTTATAAGTGTTAGGCTATTGTACACACTGATCTGTATCTTCTTTAAAATTTGAATATATCATTTGTAAAACTTTTCAAATCAGTGTACAGAGGACTAATCATTATTTTTTTAAGTCATATAGCATCCAATATATTAACATAATTTGTTCAAACAGTTCTTTATTAATATTTTTTTCTATTCCTTATCAACAACATGACAATGAATAATATAAGCATATGCCATTTCATCCTTGTGCAAAAACGATACTTGCTATGCCAAAGAACATATACCAGTGTATTGAAGTACATATTGCCAAATTGTTCTCCAGGTGGTTTGCACCATTTTACACTCCCACCAGGAATTTATGAAAGTATATTTTGCACAAGTGTGTTAACAGCTTCTGGTTTTGCCAATGTGTTACATGAAAATGGCATCTTATTGGAATATTAATTTACCTTTCTCTGTACGATTAGGAATAGAATTAAATTTATTCACGGAACAGATACTTATTGAATCCCTATTATGTGCCAGCTTTATCCAAGGTGATAGGAATATAAAAGTGAACTGAACGTAAAAAGCATACATATGTATCTGACTATGCATGTAATCATATACATATAGTGAATTATTCAGTATAGTATTAGATGGTGATAATCGTCATGAAGAAATAAAAGTAGAATAAGGAGAAGGGAGAACTACCGTCAGGATAAACTTCATTGACAGAGTTCCATTTTGGAAAAACTTTGAAGATGAGGGAGACAACTGGGAAAAGTGATTTCCAGGTAGAGGAAAGAGCCACCTCTTTCTCAAGGTGGAGAATAGTTGGCATTGTGGAGGAATTACAAGTTCAGTGTGACTGAAGCAGAACCAGAGAGGGGAGGAGTGATAAAAATTGCGAGAGAGATAATGAGAAGCAGGAATGCACAGGGCTTTGGTGTACAATGCAAAACACTTTGGCTTTCATTCTGGATAAATGAAAAGCCACTGAAAATATAAAAGTTGGGATGACCCAGAGAGATGGTATGGGGAGGGAGGTGGGAGGGGGGTTCAGGATTGGGAACACATGTTCACCCGTGGTGGATTCATGTTGATGTATGGCAAAACCAATGCAGTATTATAAAGTAAAATAAAGTAAAAAAAAAAAAAAGAAATGTCACACACACACAATATATATAAAGTATATATTTTAAAGCTAACATATACTTCTAAAAGATCACTATAGTTGCTATTAAGATTAAACTATACAGAACAAGGGTGGAAGCAGAAAGACCAGTTTCAAGACTACTGCCTCAATCCTATCAAGAGATGATGGCAGATTGTTCCAGGGTTGAGTAATAAAACTGGGTTGTCAGATTCTGAATATGTGTTCAAGATATAGCAAACAAGACTTCCTGAAAAAACTGGATATGTAGCGTAAAGGAAATAAAGAAGCAAATTATTACTCCAACTTTTCTAGCTTGAGCAACTGGAAGGATGAAATTGCTATTACCTAGATTTTTTGTAAGATACATTTGTATTTCCCTTATTTATTTTTTTTTTTACTGAACTCTCTATTTATATTCTTTGCTTATTTTTCTGTTGTAATTCTTGCTCTTTTTCTTAAGATTTTCTAGATTATCTATCTACTTATCTATGCAAAATAATACCTTTATAGGTATAGACTCAAAATATATTATGCCAATTTATATTTTTCTTTGTTCATGATANGAACTCTCTATTTATATTCTTTGCTTATTTTTCTGTTGTAATTCTTGCTCTTTTTCTTAAGATTTTCTAGATTATCTATCTACTTATCTATGCAAAATAATACCTTTATAGGTATAGACTCAAAATATATTATGCCAATTTATATTTTTCTTTGTTCATGATACAATGTGGGAGACCCAGGTTCGATCCCTGGGTCAAGAAGATCCCCTGGAGAAGGAAATGGCAACCCACTCCAGCACTTTTGCCTGGAGAATCCCATGGATGGAGGAGCCTGGCGGGCTACAGTCCATGGGGTTGCGCAGAGTTGGACACGACTGAGCGACTTCACTTTCTTTCACTTTCCTCATGCTAGTTTTGAAGTGTTTTGGTTTTCTTCTGCTTGATTTTTTAAAGCATGCAGATTTGTATAATTACTTGAAATTATCCATTTTATTGGCTCCTGAATTTTTAGTCAGAATTAGAAATATTCTTGCTCTAAGATTAGGTATATGTTATCTTATGACTTGTTTTATGGTTTCACTTTTCACAAGTGCATATGTAATCCACTAGACATCCATCTGGTGAAGCATGACAAGCATAAATCCCACCATGTCTNGCGACTTCACTTTCTTTCACTTTCCTCATGCTAGTTTTGAAGTGTTTTGGTTTTCTTCTGCTTGATTTTTCAAAGCATGCAGATTTGTATAATTACTTGAAATTATCCATTTTATTGGCTCCTGTATTTTTAGTCAGAATTAGAAATATTCTTGCTCCAAGATTAGGTATATGTTATCTTATGACTTGTTTTATGGTTTCACTTTTCACATGTGCATATGTAATCCACTAGACATCCATCTGGTGAAGCATGACAAGCATAAATCCCACCATGTCTAGATGACCATTCAGTTGTCCTCAATAATTTATTAAATTCTCTATATTTTCTTCATTTATTATATATGCTGCCTTTCATAACTTAGATTCCTAAATGTAACTGGGTCAAATTCTGGCATCATATTCTGTTCCTTTCATCTTCATGTCTGTTCATGACACATGGCTGTGTGTTCTTTATTTAGAATTGATAATTATTTTTATAAATGGTAGGACTAAGCCCTAAGATCATTTCTCTGATCTTCATTTTCAAAAATTCCTGGTTATTTCTGTTAACTTACCATTTGATCTTTAGAAGCACCTTGGTTATTTGTTAAAACTATCAGCTCAGAGAACATTAACATCTTTATTTTTTGACTTCCTACCAGAATGTTTTTATATTTGAATTTTTTTCAACTTTTTCCTTTGTTTGCTTTTTTGCGGGTATTTTAAACATTTCTCCATATGGGTCTTGAGCTTTCTTTGTTCTGTTTTGATTGTAAATGAGAGAACTTTTTTTTTTACCATGTACCATCTAAGTTATTTGTTTTATTAATATGTACACAAATGGAGTTGATTTCTGCGTGCATGCATCCTAAGTTGCTTCAGGTATGTCCAACTCCTTGCGACACTATGGACCGTAGCCTAACAGGCTCCTCTGTCCATGGGATTCTCCAGGCAAGAATACTGGAGTAAGTTGCTGTGCTCTCCTTCAGGGAATCTTTCTGACCCGGAGATCAAACTCACATCTGTCATTGGCAGAAGAGTTCTCTACCACTAGCACCACTTGGGAAATGCTGATTTCTATATACTGATTTCATATCCTATTACCTTACTGCATTTTCACATTGTTTGTATGGTTTTTCAATAGGTTCTATGGTGAATTTCAGTTTCATAATAATTTCAAGTGCCAAGGGTGACAGTTTCACCTCTTTTCCTAATTTATGTCTAATTAGTAAGTAAACAAACAAATGAACTCCACAACAGTTGTGAGAGGGATAAGCCTCTGTCATCTCCCTCTCCTGTTGCCATATTACAGAAGCCTATAAATTAGGTGGGGCATTATGCACTTCTATAGCACTGAGGGGTATTCTCTCAGAAAATTCTTCACAATGATAACTGTTTGTTTCCTGTTTCCTTCTATACTCTGAATTTCCTAAATATTGTATTTTGTTCATATTTTATATTATTTCTCCAGGCACATAATGTTAATAAACAATACATACAATTTCAATGAATGATTAGACAACTTAATGAAGATTATATGTCTTTGCATAAAGACACTGTATAGTGATATTTAAAGATCTTTTTGTCTACATATAACTGCTTCTTAGTTTAAGACAGTTCACCATAGTAGAGCAAAGGCTTCAGAGGTCAACAAATCTTACTTCTTCACCCTCTGGCTATGTAATTTGGGGGCAGGCATATCAACTTTATAATACTTAATTTGTGAAATGCAAATGATGTATCATCAAGAGTTCCTTCAAAGAAAAAAAGATACTGCAAATGGAATGATGACTACCAAATTAGAATTTTTCCCCTTCTCTTCAACACAGGCTCTTTAGGAGAATACTGATTATATGTGATAGCACTTTTGGTTCATTTCCCTGCATGTTCTAACTGCTGGCCTTCTGTCAGTGTTGATACAAACTCACGCCCTCATCCATCTCTCATTCTTTCTCATGCAGCTTTTCCTACCTTCTCTTCTGAGTAGGCAATGTAGAGTTCTTCTCTAATGCATCACTTTGTACTTGTCTAACTCAAATGTTTATATGTTCTCCACTTCTTTCATTTATTAAGAACACTATTAATAATAAATCTCTCCTTTGAAAATAACTATTTCACTATGATTCATTTAGCCTGAACCCTGTCAGGCTTTGGGGTTTAAAAAGGAATCTCAAGACAAACAAACCCCTTCCTAATCATTTGATGGGGACAAAATGGATGATTAATATGAAACGAAATGTCTTGACTTGTAGGCAGTGCTGTCATTGAAATTTATTTCAATTTCCTAAGGCATTTCTTTTTCATTTCAATAAAGACTAAAACAGAACTAAGGAAAGTCCATGCTCATGAAATCCTATTTCAACAGACTGACTTTGGGGAGATGACATCTCTTATTGCATGGCCCCTTTTCACCCAGCTTCTAATTCAGTTCTGATCCACAGCAAGTTGGTGATTGTTCAGCAAAACTCACAGGGGGTGGGAGGTGATGTTTCTAGGCTACAGTAATTAGGGTAGAGTGGTTTGGATAAACTACTGGAAAACTATGATGAAACGCCAGGAGCACTGTGGCTTTATTAGGAAAGTGCCAAACAGTGCTAACTGTCTGGAAAATAACATTATTGCTTTTAATCTGCACTCCAGAGGGAGAAATTAGCCAATTAAAACATTCAGTGCTATGAGTACCATGCTGAGCATTCAGCTAAAAGATATGCCCAGAGATTATTTTATAATTCAGCACATTGCTCTTCAACCAGCATAATGGCCTAATAACCACAGTGGTACAGCAAGGAGGGGGCACAAATTTTTCTTCAAGACAAAGGATCCATCTATAGTGTAAGTCAGAATCAACATTTTATTTCAAAATAAATCAGCAGGGAGAAAATTGTGAATATAAATGATAGTATATAGAATGGCAACTAGAAAGAGAGAGAGGAATGGAGGGAGGGAAAGAGACAGGAAAGGAATGTTTCAAGTAGATACTATTCAGGAAATGCTTGTGGTAATATTTCACCACCTTTCATTTTAAGCAAGGTTAAGTAGTTTTTTCTTTGTGTGTCTCCCATATAATCATTTGCAAAAATGCCAACATCCCCTTTGTTATTATTTGAACTTTGGGATGCTTAAAGAAGAAATTAACAGGGTTTTTTTTTCCCCCTTGCCTATTTCTTTCTGTTTTTCTGGTCCCTATCTTAGGAAAGCTGAGTTACATGAGAAAGATAAAGGAAATTAAGAAGTGGCTGCTTTCCCTTGCAACTGAATGAACTTACTGCTTTCCTGTCTCTTCACAAGAAAATTTCATTAACAATATTAGCCATGATATATGAAGAAGATAGTGGAGTAGGAAGACGCAGCACACCTCCTCTCACCAGAACATCAAAATCACAACTATTTACAAATCTACTATTAATGAAAAGACTGGAAACTACTAGGAAATATCTACAATGAAAGATAAAGAAAGACCCACAAGGGTAGGAGGGACAGAGTCATGGTACAGCCAGTACTGACACGCCCACATTGGTGACCCACAAACAGGAGAAAAATTGTAGAGGTTCTCCTCAAGGAGCAAGGGATCTGAGCTCCACATTGGGCTCCCAAATCCAGGGGTCTCATGGTGAGAAAACAAACCCTCAGAACGTTTGGTTTTGAAGGCCAGTGGGGCTTACTTTCAGGAGACCCAGAGGACTATGAGAGACTCCACTTTTAAAGAGCACACACAGCCGGTCTATGTTCGATGCAGGATGCAGGATGCTTGGGGCTGGTGTTCGGGGATGATCCAGAGAGA
>SJYV01048576.1:1111815-1158157 GCA_006410875.1 Neotragus pygmaeus | reverse complement strand
AAAAAAAAATGCCTTACATTTTGCAAAAGAAAATTACAAGCACAGGAGAGTAATGAAGTTTGCCTAGGTTACATTGAGCCTCAGTGGCAGAGAAACAAAGATAACCAAGAATTTCTGTACATGGTACATGGTAAAATCGGTTGTTATACCATTGTGTTTGTAAGGGAAAATGGCCTTATAATATTCTGCTTGATCTTTTTAAAACATGTATTTATAGAAATACATCATACATTTAAAATAATAATTTATATGCTACATGTATAAGTATCTGTGTACATATATAATATATATGTGCAAGATAAAGAATAATTCATAAACATCTTTGTATCCAATATCCTGCTTACAAAGACTAGCATAATTGGCACCTTTAAAGATGTCACTATGTCCCACACCTTTCTGTTAATACATTTGCCTTTCCATTTATGAATCTCTTAGCATGTAATATCCATTTGTTTGCTTTTAACTTAATGTAAAAACTATGAGTTCTTTTAGGAACGTACATTTTCCTTTACATTATATTTTTGACTTTTATCCAGATTGATAAGTGAAGCTAGAATTCATTGTTTGACTGTCTTATTGGGTTACATTACATGAATATTCTACAATTCATTTATATATTTTACTGTTAAAAACACTTAGGTTGATTTAATATTCTGCTATTCAAAACCATACGGACAGTGTGCACATATATATGAATTTCTCTATGACATAAGAAATATGAGTGAAATTTTGAGGCTATCAAGGTTATTTTTCTTCAGTTTTACAACACAATTCTAACTTACTTACATGATTTCTCAAGTAGAATATAATTATACACTCCTATTAATATTGTATAAGGACTCATAAAGCTTTCAGTATCTTAATCAACATTTGTGTCAGTTAATTTAATTTTCACCAAGCAGGTGGTCATAGTTTTTCTTTTTATATTTATAATTTCTATGCTCCAATTAATAATGAGATTCATATGTTGATTTAGGATATATTTTTTCCTCCGTAGTGTTTTTGTACCTGAATTTTTCCTGTTGGGTTGTTTTTCTTTTCTCATAGGTCACTCTGAGTTTTGTTTATTCTAGATACTAATTCTTTGCTATTATCTGTGATACAAATATCTTCTCCTAATTAAGACTCATACAATCTAATTTTTCTAATTTAAGATTTTTTAACTTTAAAATCTTGTCTTTATTAAAATATTTTCTTTATTTAGCANTCTAGATACTAATTCTTTGCTATTATCTGTGATACAAATATCTTCTCCTAATTAAGACTCATACAATCTAATTTTTCTAATTTAAGATTTTTTAACTTTAAAATCTTGTCTTTATTAAAATATTTTCTTTATTTAGCATCTTAAAATTGTATACCTATTCTGAAATCATAAAATCTTGTTTTATATTGTCTTTTAATAGCTTTGTATTCTGCCTTTGAAACTAACCTTTGATCTCTCAAGAAGTATTTTTAAACCAAGCATATGGACATTATATATAAAATATACTTATATATATGTATAAACTTTCCCCCAATACAATTTATCAAACAGTTCATTGATTATCTTTGATGTACTGAACCATGCCCATAACACACCAGTTTTTCAGAATGTGTATGTATCTGACTCCATTTTCCCTATTTTTCCCATTTTTCTATTAGTCCATCCATGAACCAATATTGCCTTGGTTATTCTCGTTTTATGAATCGATATTGTTTGAACAAATCTCTTCACCTTGTTTTCTTTCTTCAGGTTAGTCTTATCTATTTTTAGTCTCTTTCCTTACTCTATTAATTTTAGAATCAGCCTAAAAAAAAAAAAACACTTAAAAAATTNTTGCCTTGGTTATTCTCGTTTTATGAATCGATATTGTTTGAACAAATCTCTTCACCTTGTTTTCTTTCTTCAGGTTAGTCTTATCTATTTTTAGTCTCTTTCCTTACTCTATTAATTTTAGAATCAGCCTAAAAAAAAAAAAACACTTAAAAAATTAATAGCCAAGGAGGGTGTGGAAGAAAAGGAACTACACTCTTGGTAGGAATGTAAATGGTACAGCTCTATGGAAAACACTACGAAAGCTCTTTAAAAAGTTAAAAACAGAGCTACCATATGACTTAGCATTCCTACTCCTGGATATAAACCCAGAAAAGACAAAAACTTGAATTCGAAAAGGTAGCTGCACTTCAATGTTCATAGCAGCACTGTTCACAATAGTCAAGACATGGATACCACCTAAATGTCCAGCAACAGATAAATGGATAAATAAAATGTGATACACACACAAATTGGAATATTACTCATCATTAAAAAGAATATAATGCCATATGGCAGCAACATGGATAAACCTAGAGATTATCACACTAAGTAAATTAGACCGAGAAAGACAAATATTGTATGATACTGCTTATATCTGTAATATATATATTAAAAAAANACAAATTTATTTTGATATTTTATAAATTATAAAATTTATACATTTTGCATTTAAATTGATATCTATTTATCAAAATATATGAGAGAGATATCAGGGAAATATATATATATGTAATATGTGTGCACTTTTCCTTTTTTAATGCTGTCTTTTGAAGAACATTGGGTATCGATACATATAAAACATATATCCCCTATATATGTTATAAAATTCTTAGAGAATACATATATATCCTCCCAGTATTTCTGTCTTTTCAATTTATAAAACTGTCTTTTGAAGAACAAGTCTTCTTCATTTTGAAAAAGTTTAAATCATTAATTTTTACTGGTTTTGCTTTTTGAGTTTTATTAGAGGAAATTTTACTTACTTGTAGGTTGAGATTTTTTTCCAATGACCATTTTCCACATATCAAAGTGTCTCAACCTGAGTTTTGCATTTTTGACATATTTCAGGTTAATCTTAATGTACATCATGGACCCTGCAGCTTGTTCATAGGTAGAATTTGTTACTTCTTATATTTGTTTCCTGTTTAATGATAAGCCCTTTCAGTAAAGACATGTGTCATGTTCCTCATGGTACTTCTAGAATCAACTCTCAGTAGACATTTACTGAATACATGGCTCTATTGGATGATAACAAACAAGAAAAGATAATGTTTCTACCATCAGTTGGGTTCAACTAATTGGGAAAAAGAGCCCCTTAGTCTGGCAAAAACCACTACAATATTGTAAAGTAATTCACCTACAACTAAAAAAAAAGAAAAGAAATACAAGATATAAAATAAAATAGAGAGGATGCATATAACCCATCTTTTGTGGCTGCAAAAAGTACTAAATAGGTAACTACATTTAAAGAACTTAGAATAGGTCTGGTAGACAGTAACATTCAGCAAACATTGGCCCCATTACCATCATCACCATCAGCAACAGCAACAGCACTTTTATTAATTGACCACATATTTCCTTTTTAAGGGAATCAAAACAATTTGTCAAGCTCCTACCTTGCCTCTAGCACTATCTGCAATAAAATGTTTCTACCAAGTATGGTATACAGAAAGACATATAAAAAAAGAAATAAAGAAAAGAAGGCTAGACAACTTTTCATAGAAAATAAGTACACATCCTAAGCAGACGTATTATACACTGATGCTGAACCTCAGTCCCTTGGCTTATAAAGAAACATTTCCTAATCTCAAATCTCTAAAGTACATGGCTAACATTTTTACCTCTCTTAACGGCATAAATCAGTCCATAGAAATGTGTCTCCAGTCAATATCTGACTTGTTATGTAGATTAAATTTGACTTGGCATCCCGGGCATCTCTATTTTCCAAATTAGATCTTCTGTCTTATTTGGGGATGCTTAAAAGGTTAAAAATCAAATTAAAACTCATTTAATTAATTTATATTGGTTTTTAGTAGTCATATGTATATTAAAGTGAACCAGGGCAATTATATTAGTACTATTTATACTTCCAAGCCATTGCACGACAAAATGAAGACAAGATATAATTTAATCTAGCTCAATTTGTGAAAACCAACCTCCAATCTTGGCTTTTGTTCAAACCCCTGAGAAACTGAAATGAAAAATTACTATTTCAAAATGAAGCTGTCTGTTAAAATGTTGAAGATTTTGACAGTAACTGTGATGTGTATCTGGGTGCTTACTTTTACACCTCTATTCTTCAGACTAAAATGGCATTCTAGAAATAATGACCCGGAACACAATAGGATTAGCATGGCATCTCTGAAGACAGCTGTCACAGATGTTTAAGACTAATGGTTAAGGACATGAATCTTCCTTGCAGACTTCCTTGTAGTCTGGATGAATGTCAGAGAATCCTGGTCAGAGAATAAAAACTTAAATCCAAACAGAGTCTGTGATGCTTCAAGCAAGTTATTTTACCTCTATAAGTTTTAGTTTTCCTTCAATAGCACTTAATCATGCCTGCTTGTGGACTAAAATTACATAATCTGGGAAAGTACCCAGCACAGTGCTTGGTAAATAGTTTTAATTCAGTTATTATTAGTATCAATTAAATGTGAATCTGAAGCTTCCACTGGCACAAACCTAAAAGATCCCATTATAAGTTGTTGTCTAAGGATGAGTGTGAAGTTAGCAACAAAGGACTGAAGTATTATAATAGGGGAAGACAAAAGTGACTTGAGCTCTTATTTCAGAAATAATCTTAAGCCTCATTTTAATATGTGTAGCATCTAGCCATTCTTCAATCACATATTGCAGTAACAGGGGTGGTTTTGTTAAAAGGGTAAATATGAAGAATACTTTGGGCACTGGAGCAAGATTTATAATGCAGATGTATTACATAAAAAAATGGTGCCTCTCACTCAAAAAACACTTTATGAAGTCCTACCCCATTCCAAGAACTCCCTCCAATATCTTTCACTATTATTTACAACTTTAGGTGAAAAGTTTCCTTGCAAACTGTGTGATTATCTAATAAATATTCTAAGAACATGGCTGGTAGTACATTGTGTGAAGTAGAGGTAAATTATAGTACCAGACATTAGCATAGTATCCAAAAAGAACATATGACAAGACTATTCATCCTTGAAGGATGACTCAGGTGCTAGGGAACAATCTTCAGAGATTAATACAGTCTCTCCTTACAAAGGGGTTAGGGTATAAATAAATGTAGAATAGACTTGTGGGACAAATGAGGGTAGCTAGCCATAGACCATACCTAAAAAAATTAATGCTTCTCCATAACTGGGATCTGCCTTCTTACCCTACTTCAGATAAAATATAAAGCATTTCTATTAAATGTTCAACACAACAATGAAAATGAGATAGGAACTATACTATTATCTGCTTTGAAATTGTTTTTTAAATACTATTTCCAAACCATCAACTTTCCTGGCCAGAAAACTTCACTTTCCACAAATTCTTTTCCCTTATATATTTTAAGATAGTTGTTCTTAAACATATTTTAAAATCATAGTTAATGGTAAGGTAATCTGTGCATTAACAACCATTGAAAGTTGACTGCTGATATATAATTTCAGCTATTTAATTATCCCTAATCTGATAAACACAGACACCAAGACACTTACCCTTCCATTAGTTATCAGGTATCATTCGCACTTTTCATCTGTCAAACTTCCCTTTACAGACATTTTATAATAAATTATCAGAACTATTTCTTTTGTAAAAATCTGAGTAAAAGGAAGATTCAATGCGACTTTCAATTTCCAAACCTGATTTTCAAGTTGTATTATCTGTACAATGCACATGTGTTTCTTATTGACTTATACTTTAACCTTCTGTTTTAGGTTAAAATAGAATGGCCCAATGACCTATTTACCAGGATTGCAATCTGATATTCTACAAATATTTATCTTGGTTTTGAATCAAATGTTAAAGATCTCAAGTCTTAAGAGTTATAAAGTTACGATTTGACATCAACTCCCAAGTAATATGTAATATGAATCCACATGAACAGAAGTTTCAAGATATTCCTTTTGAAATATTCAAAATTCAGCAATTTTTGCTAAGGCCCTGTTATAAGCCAAGCTTAGGGTGCCAACATCTTGCACTGGACTACAATATTTCCTAACTGGCCCATATTTACACCACACATACACATACCACACACACCAAGTTATACTCCATATACAGCCAGGGTGATTCTTTTATAATTTAAGCCAGATTCCACATCCACTATTACTTCCCCATCTCAATCAGCAAAAAGTCATTACAGCAGCCTGTAAGCTCCTAACTGATCTTATTACTTGCTGCAACTCTTTCCTCCTGCTCAAAGGAATTCCTCCTTCATGCATTTTGCTGCAGCTATACTGGCCTAGGTAGTATTCTCTGACCACGTCAAAGCACCTCTAGCTCAGTGCATCTGTGCATTTGGCTTCCTCTAATTGGAATGTTCTTCCCCTGGTTAGCTGCATAGTTCTCTCTCTTACTTCCTTTATATCACTAATTAAATGTTACTTTTGAAGGATCTGTTAAATAAAGCCTTAAAATCATGTGGTCATTAATAAGACTCCCAGAAAGAGCTTGTAGAAAGAGAAGTAAAATGTTATCTGAAACGGGAGAAGGAGATCCTTGCTCTGTAGTGGCAGACAATTTTAGTATCAGCATTGCATATAGTAACTTGGTAATCTAGCTGAAATTTCTAGGCACAGTGTTGAAAGTGTTGCCTCCTGCCAACAACTATAAGAATGGGTGTTGAAGGGCATTCTCCAATCCCACCCAGGTCTTCAGAGGCACTTTGATGGCAAGTTCATAAGAAACCCTGACCCAGAATCACCCAACTAAGCCACTCTTAGATTCCTTATTCTTATCTCTGTGAGATAACGTTTGTCTCTTTAAGATGCTGGACTTTAAGTAATTTATGGTACACAGCAGTAAATAATAAACACAAGTACCTTGCTTAAAAAAAGAATCTTACTGGCTTATGAATTCTTCTGCATTTGACCTATTTCTCAGCAGAGCTAGACCCTTTAGCGGATTAATAACCAGAAAGTGAGAAGAGGGGC
Organism: Neotragus pygmaeus; assembly: GCA_006410875.1. NCBI lineage: Eukaryota > Metazoa > Chordata > Mammalia > Artiodactyla > Bovidae > Neotragus > Neotragus pygmaeus. Next base: position 1,151,233 of record SJYV01048576.1, on the reverse strand, counting down.
AGTAGAGTGGGATCAGGTATACTTTTGGAGTGGCTTAGGCCAAGTGGCTTAGGCTTCTGTCATTTATTGAGATTATATTAATGAGTTATAAACTTCTTGTTTTTTGAGCTATTTGAATATTCTTCTTTTGAACACGATGTTCAGGTTGCTCATCAGCTTTTTAAATTAAAGAAGGCTGGAATAGGATCAGTAACAACTGAGTTTAAAAGCAGGCAGTATCAGCTCCATTTCTTGCTGAGTGCCTTTCCATATATTTTCCTCATATCCCTTTTGACATTTATTACGATTCCCTGGCTTCCAGCACCAAGCAAGCAAGAGTTTTTCTGGGGCTGCATAGCATGGATAGAGGGATTGTTTGACATTTTGGGGACATTATGTGGGAACAGCGGGACTAGTTCAAGTGCCAGGGTATCCATATGTCAAAAAATTATTACCTCTGTTCTTTCCCAGCCTCATCAAAAACACTGACTCTGTTGAATTCATCAGTTTGTTCTCTGCTGTTTACTGGTTAATGAATTAAACATAATGCTTGATATTCGATAGTGTATTGGATCAATATCGTTAAACATAAAGATAGCACATGAAAATAATGTTCAAATACTGAAAACAATTTAAACAGCCAATAACTTTTATCCAAAATCCATATTAGTATTTCCCTTACATCTTTCTCATCTTTTCTCCATATTTAAGTTAATTATCAACAAAACCTTTACAGTCTGCTTCATAGTGATTCCTCATTGACACCAGGGCCTTGATTTTTGTTAGAGAAATCAGGTTTCCTTTCTAAATGTGATTCATTTCCAGTCTCATACCATTTTGTTCAGTTAGTCTCATTTTAAGATCAAGATAGTTATTTCTGAACTGCTGATGCAAACACTGAAAATTAGGGCATGTTTTTTCCTGTGTAGAAGATGCTGAATTAATGCCCTCAAATATATCCTTTATAGAAGATACAGTCATATATATATGTTCCACTATTTACTGGGAATATTACTAAGTACTTTCAACTCCTAAAATTGCCTAATAATGATCGCTGTAAAGTTTAATTCCAGAGATTTTTTAAAATCTTTACCCCATTAACTAGGAAATACATAGATATAATTAAATACAAAGATCTTATTATAGTTGCATAGTTATGTGTTCAGATAAATCTTTGACTGTAGAAAAGATGTAATTTAGAGGAATAAGTATGGAAGGACACCAGTTAAGAGATTATTTTAACAATCTTGGCAAGAGTAGATGAGGACCTTAACCAGTACTGTGGATAATCACAGAGATGGATACACTGCTAAAAATTTCAAAGTAAAATTTGCAAGCAAGATTTGCTACATCCTCCATTAACTATGAAAAGAATAAAAGGGTATTTTGATAGGATTACCCCCAGAAATGTTAATATCTTGCAGCTTCTAAGTGAGAAAAATACCAGATTGAAGATTGAAAGTGAAAGTGAAGCCGCTCAGTCGTGTCCGACTCTTAGCGACCCAGTGGACTGCAGCCTACGAGGTTCCTCCGTCCATGGGATTTTCCAGGCAAGATTGGCACCTTGCAGATTGGAAGTTTGGCAAGTTTTCATGGATGGTACACCTACAGTGATGTGTCAAGAGTCGCAGCACTGATGCCCCTAAAGAGAATCTCTGGGAAGTAGGGAACCAAGTGTGGGAGGAAGAACATACGGAAACTTAAAGTTGCCTGCACCTGGTTTGCCATCTATGCTCCTTTTTTCGAGGGACAAATAACAGGGATACTTTCAGGAATGCTACATATCAGGTTTGATACATTAATGAGCCAGGTTAAGAGACAATGTACTTTGAGCTTTCAGAAGTATAGAACAGCTGATATCAGGTTACATTTGTGTTATGAGCATCCTTGTCCACAGGCACAAGAAGCACTGAATTGTACTTAACATCCCATCTGCGAATCAAACGAGGCATCATTTAACAATACAGCTGCCATTTTATATGTGAACATACAAAGAATGAAGATTTCATCTGAGATAAAGCTCTTTCTCTAAAATCTGTTAACAAAATATCCTAAAAATTGCTACCAGTATCATAATTGAGGGATATTTAACAGTGTAGTTCTAAACCAATAGCAGAATTGCCTAGGATGCTGCTAGAAATGAAATTCTCAAACCTCATACTAGACCTATAGATACAGATTATCTGGGTTATGCAGATAGCACTTATCATGCTCTCTTAACAATTTATGCAAACTGCAGGCTGAGAATTACCCTAAAGAATAAATGCGCTCTTGTACCCTGTATGACTTCTCCAGTATAGTCTACTGGAGAAGAATACTTCCTGTTGTTGCTCTGTAAGTTCTACCACAATAGGGAGGAAGGGAATATGCCACATAAAATGTTTATCAGAAAATATTGACGCAAAGAATTCTAGACAGGCAAGTAAATGATGGTAAAAAATACCCACTTATATACAGATTTTTTAAAATGATAAATAGTATTGTGCTCTATGATTTAAAGTTGTTGAATCTGTGGACATGAAGGAACTGCATATACTAAGGGCTGATCATAAGCTATATGTGAATTTTCAACTGTCTTCCACCACACAGTTGAAAATATATATGTGTATATAAAGTAAGTAAGTAAGAAAGTAAAGTCACTCAGTCGTGTCCGACTCTTTGTGACCCCGTGGACTGCAACCCACCAGGCTCCTCAGTCCATGGGATTCTCCAGGCAAGAATACTGGAGTGGGTTGCCATTTCCTTCTCCAGGGGATCTTCCCAACTCAGGGATCAAACTCAGGTCTCCCGCATTTGGAGGCAGACGCTTTAACCTCTGAGCTACCAGGGAAGCAATATCTACATATATACATATACACACATATGCACATGTATTTGAAAAAACATATGGAAAAGATTATCATTTTACTTAATGGGAAAATATGAACTATAATAAGTAGTTTTTGTGATACAGTTTTACACTATACACAATAATAAAGCCAAAATGGAGTAAAGACAAATTGAAAAGATAAATCTTTAATAAATTGGAAGGGAACATGGGAGAAAATTTTTATAAGTTTGTCATATGAAAGAAAATATTTGTTAAAATGAAGCATAAACATGCATAATCTATAAACATCACAAATGAGGAATTATATCAAAATCTAAAAATTTAACAAATTAAAGACATGGTAAACAGGGCACAAATGTTGAAAAATATTTTTACACATATCATCAGAAAAGCTGTAGTTCTGTTTACAATTTAAAGAAAACCTACCTAAAACTAGGAAAGAAAAAACTCATAAAAAGATATGAAAGTATGACATTTAATCAAATGACATTTAAATATATTTCACAGAGAAATTCACTTTAAAAGGCTCAATTTCATTAGTCATCAGGAAAATGCAAATTTAAAATGATAGGGAGAAACTTTCACACCTATCATATTGAATATAAGAAGTTTGACTTCAAAGATTTTAGTGCATAAATGGGTAATAAAATACTGCATATGTTTTGGATGGGGGCATTTTTAATTGGTATAGTCACTTTGGATATTGATTTAGTGATAAATAATTGGTCACTATACAGGAATGAAGATGAATATGTTGAAGAAAATAAGCAAGCCACTAAAGAATATGCATATTTCATGTATTTTATATGAATTTCAAAGAAAACAAAATTATTGGGGATCCATTCACATGAGATAAAGCTAAAATGACAAGCAAACAATCGACAAACAAAATTTAGGATAGATGAATTGGGAAGCCGATAGTGCAATCTGAAGCACCCAGTGGTAGATCACACTTTTCACAGAGGGTAAAGGGCAGGATATAACTATTTACTGTGCAAAGAGAAAACTATCTAGTTGCAGGAAGAAAAGAGTAGAATGCCTGTGTGTGAATAAATCTTTTCTCCATAACAAAAGCAAATAGTTTAGTGATCCCTGTCTTCTATAGGATTTTCTATATTTTATACCTAGTATCATTTATAATCTTCCATTTCAATAACTTAAAAAACTATTGAATGAAAGTTTGGTATTGCAAATCTCACTATCGTCAAATCTCTCTATCCAGCAGACGAAACTCAGTGCTTCACTGATTCTTTCTGCATAACTTTCATTACCAGTTCATATTCTGATTGTTAAGAAAAAAGCCATTCTCAAGAAATATCTAATGAACTTTAAACTTCATATCAGTATTCATTTTCCAGAAATGACAGTGGTTTAACAGGATAGCATTTTCTTAACAAAAGCACTTGCTGTCAATTTTTACTTAAGTTCATGTATGATGTAACTCATAGGAAATGATTGAGATTTGTTTTACTGTAAACTGTATATTATTGCCTACTAGACAGTGCTTGCCAGGCAATATAGAATAATGACACCAATTCAATTCAGAAAAGCAACAGCAGAAGGAAGATTTTCTGCAGGTGGGAAAAATTACTTGTTAAAGAACACGATAAAAAGACAAACACAGATATAGGTCCTTGTTCCACAAATTAATAAATTCATGACACTGAGTAAACTACTAAACCTCCCCAAACCTAAGACAGTTTATACAATACATGACAGTTCTTGGTTGTCCTATAGCTGATTTGGTATTTGGGTTAGAGATATAGGAAACTCTTAGCACAGTTCCTTGATGAGAGATGACAGAGAGTAAGCTTTACTACTATTATAGACAATGTTGGTTTGCTCCTCCTAGAAATAGTTGGAATACATATTTAATTAAAAAATTTTTGACATTGTTTTCCCTAGAACAACTTGCATCCTGAAATTGCTTCCATGTGTTAAAAATTAGTTTCAACATGTTATGAAATTAAAAGAATACTAATTTGAAAGCTAGTTTCCATAGCTAGATGCAGCTACAGAAAAGACTAACCTTTNAATTTTTGACATTTTTTTCCCTAGAACAACTTGCATCCTGAAATTGCTTCCATGTGTTAAAAATTAGTTTCAACATGTTATGAAATTAAAAGAATACTAATTTGAAAGCTAGTTTCCATAGCTAGATGCAGCTACAGAAAAGACTAACCTTTTGCAAGATGCATAATTTTAGAAACACCCATTGCCTCTCTTTACACTGATACTGGAAAAAATTATAACTGTAACTTATAAATGTAATTTTTCCATCTAGCCAGGGCAATTTGCTGAAGTGAATCTTTGTGGACAGCTCTTGTCAAGAGAATATTAGTCTTCACATTAAAATAATATTTATCTCCCTGTACCTTTCATCCTTTGCTTTTCCTTCTACTTTTCGGTTTTAGTATTTCAATCACTCATTCATTCACATATTCATTCATTCCTGTGATATCTACTGGGCATCTAATAGGTGCTCACCATTAGTTAAGAGCATCTAATAGGTGCTCACCATTAGTTAAGAGCATAATTCTATCTCTTTCTCAGGACAATTCTCCAAATACTGTAAGGCAGCTGTGAAATTCTTGCTATATCTCTTAAAAACAGTATCAGTTGATTTCTCTCCTAAAACTTTGAAGGCTAGAAGGAAGTGTCATGAAATACTAAAAGTCCTGAAAGTGAAAAACCTCCAACCTAGGATACTCTACCCAGCAAGAAAACCCTTAGAATAGAAGGAGAATTAAAAAAAAAAAAATCTCAGATAAGCAAAAACTGAAATAATACAGCAATACAAAACCTACCCTAAAATAAATATCTTTATTAAATAGAACAGAATAAAAAATCTACAGGAAAGGAAAAAAATCACAATAGGAAAGGCAAATATATAAAAGATTGAGGGTCATTAATATAAATAAGTGTATACATTAAAAAATTGAAAAATGCATAAGCAATTATAACTCAATTAACAGTAAATGGACAAAAATGAAGATGCATAAAAGGACATCAAAATCACAAAGTGTAGGGGGAGGAGAACAAAAAATGTAGATCTTTCAGAATGTATTTAAACTGATATGACTAATAGTATAAAGTAGACAAAGTAAAACACACTTGAAAACCAGGGTAACCACAAAAAAAAAGCTACAATGGGCCACAAAAGTCAAAAAGAAAGGAACTCAAGCACAACACAAAAGAAAACCATTAAACCACAAAAGGAAAAAGAGAAAAAATTAACAAAAGAGAATTAAAAAATCAACGGGGAAACATGATTTAAAATGGCAGTAAGTCTACCTATAAATAACTACTTTAAATGTCAATGGACTCAATTCTCCAATCAAAAGACAGAGTGGCAAAATGGATTTAAAAACAAAGCACAACAAACAAGAAACTAAAACATGCTGCCTATGAAACACTCACTTCAGATGAAAGACACACAGATTGAAAGCGAGGGAATGGATGAAATATTTCATGCAAGTGGAAACAACAAGAGACTGAAGTAGCAATACTCATATTGGAAAAAATAGACTTTAAAACCAAATCCATAAGGAGAGAAAAACATTATATAACGGGAAACGGTTCAATAAAAGAAGAGAATATAACACCTGTTAAGATATAGCATATTATACTTATCACATGCTAGTAAAGTAATGCTCAAATTTTTCCAAGCCAGGTTTCAGCAATACGTGAACTATGAACTTCCACATGTTCAAGCTGGTTTTAGAAAAGGCAGAGGAACCAAAGATCAAATTTCCAACATCTGCTGGATCATAGAAAAAGCAAAAGAGTTCCAGAAAAACATCTATTTCTGCTTTACTGACTATGCCAAAGCCTTTGACTGTNGCCGGCAAAAGTCCACCTAGTCAAAGCTATGGTTTTTCCAGTAGTCATGTATGCATGTGAGAGTTGGACTATAAAAAAAAGCTGAGTACCGAATAATTGATGCTTTTGAATTGTAGTGTTGGAGAAGACTCTTGAGAGTCCCTTGGACAGCAAGGAGATCCAACCAGTCAATCCTAAAAAAAAATCAGTCCTGAATATTCATTGGAAAGACTGATGCTGAAAGCTCTAACACTTTGGCCACCTCATGAGAACTGACTCATTGGAAAAGACCCTGACACTGGCAAAGATTGAAGGCAGGAGGAAAAGGGGATGACAGGAGATGAGATGGTTGGAATGCATTGCCAAATGGATGGACATGAGTTTGAGCAAGCTCCAGGAGTTGGTGATGGACAGGGAGGGCTGGCTTGTTTCAGTCCATGAGGTCACAGAGTCAGACATGACTGAGTGACTGAACTGAACTGAACTGAACTGATGGGAAAGAAGATGTTTAAGACACCCATGTGGGAAGAGGGGCTTCCCTGGCGGCTCATACAGTAAAGAATCTGCCTGCAATGTAGGAGACCAGGGTTCAAGCCCTGGGTCAGGAAGCCCCCTGGAGAAGGAAATGGCAATTCACTCCAGAATTCTTGTCTCAACAATCCCATGGAAAGAGGAGCCTGGTGGGCTACAGTGCATAGAGTCTCAAAGAGTCAGACATGACTGAGTCCATGGAGCCACAGAGAGTCAGACATAACCGTGTGACTAATGTAAAGATGGCTCAATAACTGACCAGGTTGAATGAAACATCGGGTACACAGGAATAATAAGCATGAAATGCAGCCTGGGACCAGAATATAAGAGACTTTGAATATCAGACTAAGCAGTTTGAACATAATCTAGCAAGCGATCAAAAAGTATTAAAGGTTTGTATATAGATGCATGACGCTTCTAGTACAAATGTGCTGTGTACACTGGAGGCAAATAAAATGAATATGTGTTCAATATAATATATAGATAGAATCATAGATCACATCTAAAAGTGAACATGAATCAAATTAAATTACTCAGGCTTTTGCAAATTTAGCAATGCTATAACACTTTCTACCTAATGGTGTGTAGGGTTGCAGGGTGGGCAAGTTTCCATGCTCTTAAACTCAGTCAGGCACTTTACATTCAGAGAATATTTATGGGAAGACATTAAAAAAATGAGTAGAGAGAAAAACAGCAGCTCTGGGCTGCAAAACTGTGTGTAATTAAATAAGACTTATTTTGGTTGAAACCATGTGTAGAGCGAATACATGGTAGGAAATATGCTTTAGTTTTCTTATTTTCTTGTTGAAATCGCCAGAGGACAATGTTGAGCTACAGTAGAATAATCACTTCTAAAATGACTAGTAATCTATTAATTGTAATGCCAATATTTAAACCATATTTATACATCTATAATTTTAATCAATTTTATTAATGTCATGCATATGTTATATTTAAAGGTATTAGGGATCTAATGAAAAAAATCAGATGTATCCCCATACTCCTTGTTCTTTTCATCCAAAAAAAAAAGAGAATATAATTTTTATTTTCTTAAACAGTTGCAAATTCCTCTTTCCCACAAATCTTTTGAAATTTTTCAAAAGCATGAGGGAATACTTACCGCATGTCATATCTCTCAACATCTGAAATATAGCATACATTAAAAAAAAATAAATGCTGTGAGCTTCCATTCAGTATGAAAAGGTGAGTTATTTATGGTCAATGATCTTTAAGAAAACAAAATCAATTTTCAAACTAAAGAAACTTCTAAAAAAAGAATAAGCTATTCATTTTCCTTGAAGAGAGTTCATTAAGTCATTCATTCATAACTGCTCTCTTTGCAACTGTAATAAGCACAAAATTTGAGGTTAAAAGCAAACAAGGAAACAAACTAGCTGCAATGAGCAAATCACTTACAATTGTGAGCTCTCCAGTCCTCACAGCTACAGTGGAATGGATATCTACCTCAGTGATATTGACATTAAGTTCAATTTTTATAAATAAAAATTCTCCAGAAACTGTGAAACCCTATGAAAATAATTCTCATTGTATTGACAAGTTGACAATTAATGACATAATCATTAATTCAGTCTAGTAATCAACATGCTAATTCTCACTACATGCCATTTTCTCAGTTAGTAGATTTTCTTTATGAAGAAAACTACAGTGACAAAGTGTGAGTTTTGAGAATTTCTTGGCAGGTTAAGACTCTGAGCTTTCACTGCCAAAGGCCCAGGTTCGATCCCTGGTTGGGGAACTAAGATCCTGCAATTCATGTGGCTCAGCTGAAAAAAAGGAGGGCACAGATGTGAGTCTTTAAGAACATAAAACAAAGGGCAAGATAAATCTCTTTTAATAAACATTTGTTCTGCCAATTATTATGAGTTCTGGAGAAAAAAAGAATCTTCTTCATGCAAGCAAGAAATCAGGAAGAGAGACAAGCAACTAAAATGGAGTGGCAAATGCAATAGAGAGAGGTAAGTATAAAAGGAGAGAGGTAAATAATGGAGAGAGGTAAGTATAAAAGGCCAGAGATGAGGCAGCAAAGGAAGTAATAAATCTTGCTTGGAGGTTGAGGCTGAGTTAGAGTTTGTTGTAGAGAAGTTAACATTTAGGTTGAACCCTGTTGGAATTTTTCAGGGAGATAAGTAAATGAGGGTTTAAGGCATGAAACAATAAGTACACATACATGAGTGAATGAGACAGTGTTATATGGTCATGGTATTTCAAGTATTGTTGCAATATAAGAGGAAGAACAAAGAAAGTGGTAAGAAATGCAGCTGAAAAAGTAGGCTAGGACTAGCCCATGATAGTTCAGTAATGCTAAAATATTTGGCCATTTCGCTGAAAAGCATGGGGGCCTAAGACAGAACTATTTCCTCCCCATGCCCAAAGTCTGTCACAAGAGAATATAAGGGAAGATGTAGCTTTTTGAGCTTACCAATTCATGCAGACTTACATAAATGACAAGTATTATCGGAAATAGAAAAATATAAGAATGCTTGACAGATGAGTGGATGAAACATATGCACACAGCCCACATGCAAACAGATCTCTAGAGATAATGAGCAAGCAAATTGCTGACTCCAGAATCTAAACAGCACAGAAAGTACATTAAATAACTGCTTAAAGATCATGATGTATAATTCTTCATTACAATCATTGAAAGGAATCTAACTCCAATATTTTTGGTAATCTTCACATAAAACTTTACATCTGGATATTTTCCTAGTCATTTTATTTAAACACAGTATTCTTTGTACTTGGACTTTGAATAAAGTCAAATATGACATTTTAGACAATTTCATTTCTTCACTGTTTAGGAAAAAATGAAAAAGTAAGTAGATTGCAAACATTTTGTGAGAATGTGACTTGTGATATAAGTACTTGAAATTCATTTCAAGAGGCACATGTAATTGGCTAGTATTTACCATTCCCCGAGAAGAAAATAGGAAGCAGTGAGGGAAAATAAGAACGTGGCCCTAAGCCAAATCTAGAGTCTGGCCTCACTTTACCAATAACTTCCTTGATAATCATAAATCTTCAACTCTCTGAGCAACAAAGATTAAATCAAATCTCTCCTATACAGTGCTTAGCATAATGTCTAGCATGTAGTAAGCACCGACTAGATAACAGCTGCTGCTATCAGTTTTCCCAGTCATATGTTATAAGGCTTAGACTGTAAATCTAAGGTTCTTTTTGGGTCTACTATCTGATTTTTAATACTGAAAGTGAAATATTTACTGATTTTAGGTCATTTCTTCCTTTTTAGTCTTGGATGGTTATTCTCCTCCTTCTGACTTTAATTACAGAACATTGATGGTGATATGTCATCATTTTTATTGTCCTGAAACACAGCCTTTCCCTTATCCAGGGATAAAGACTGCCTATCTAGTGGCATAAGAATCACCTTGGGATGCAAAATGTGTAAGTAAATTCATGAGTCACATAAACCCAGAAAAATTCTGGCTCAGACAAGTTGGGGTTGGGTTCAGACTATTCTACCATCTGGTCTGAAGAACATAGCTCAAAAAACAGTGTACCAAAGAACTAATACTGATTGTATAACACCGCATTCATGAATAACAATTTTGGAGCTGCTATAAAGATGGGATGTTGTTATCATGGTTGTTTTCAAGAAATAGCCCAGATAACATTTTTTACCTAATAGTATAACCACAAAGTCAAAATTCAAGCCTTCTTCTTGTATAAAATAGGACTATGGCCTTGCAAGTGCTTGTACCATTATTCATCCTAATGTAATTGGACTTCCCAAAATCACTGCAGAACCTAATAAAGAACTGTGGATTCTGGGAATTACAGTAGTTCCTACCAAGCCACTACTGGTATAGTCTGTTGCACTGTTCACAGAGACAAGGAAGTATAGCCAGAGAACTGCATATATTCTGTATGTGTTTTTCAGCTGGAAAGCTGATTTAAAAAACAACAACCAAAAAAACCCCACTTTAAAAAAAATGCTCTTCAAATATTTCAGTGCTCTAGCCAGGCTAATCCTAATGACATCTTATGGAGCACACATAGAATTTCAGGTTTTAGCAAGACTATTCTTAACAAAAACCACAGAGGATACAAATAACCAGAAAACAATAAGAAATTATTCTTTATGTAACATGCTATTACTGAGCAATTAGAATTAAAATATCATCTCTCAGTTCACATTTCATGTTATCATCATATAAAGATTTATTATAAAAGTCTCTGGAAAATTGTTGACCAAACAATAAAAGGAAATCAGAAAATATGGAAGGCCAAGTATGCTAAAATGGAAAGCAAAAGTTTCAAGAGGATCAGTGGAAAGTGCTTACCTGAGATTTTAAAAGGAGCTTTAACCAAAGCTTAAAAGGAGAGTAACAAAATACATCTCCTAGGAAAGGTTATCTCCTTAAATATTTAAGGAGATAATTTGTCACTCTGTGGAGATTTGAGCTTAAGTACAATACCTATCAGTTAGAAATAAAACAGTACTGTTTTATTTAATGTTTAACAGTACTATGAAATTAAGTGACTAATTTCTGAAGTTACAAGTTAAGCAAAAAAAAAAAAGATATTCTATATCAAATTTCTTCAATATTCCTTGTACAGCAGAATAGACAGAATTCTAGGATATCACAACCTAGGTCAGATTTTTGAGTGATAAACCTTTCTGAGACTTCATTTCAGGGAACTATAGCCCATGTNCAAAAAAAAAAAAGATATTCTATATCAAATTTCTTCAATATTCCTTGTACAGCAGAATAGACAGAATTCTAGGATATCACAACCTAGGTCTGATTTTTGAGTGATAAACCTTTCTGAGACTTCATTTCAGGGAACTATAGCCCATGTCTGAACATTTACTTTTGGCTGGTAAGTCAGAATTTAACCTGTGAGATCATAGAGCTGAGTGTAAGAAGGACTCCATCTTCTGAGACAGTAAATGATGCAGAGTGAATGGAAGCTGAATGGAACACAGAAAGCAATGAATCAGAGAGGAGTATTAATAACATTCAAAAAAAATCTAATGATCTAAAAACAGCTATTAAAGCCAGGAGTTTGAGAGCTAGAGACATGAGCTTAAGGTGAAAGGTCTAATTTAAGTGAAAGTGGTCTAAAGTGTTTATTTATCATCAGGAACTTGGTATGTGGATGATGTTATCCATGGGTAACAGTTCTTGCTCACTCAGCCATATCTGACTCTGTGACCCCATGGACTGCAGCATGTCAGGCTTCCCTGTCCTTCACTATCTCCAAGAGTTGGTTCAAATTCATGTCTATTGACTTGGTGATACTATCTAACCATCTCATCCTCTGCCACCTTCTTCTTTTCTTGCCTTCAATCTTTCCCAGTATCGGGGTCTTTTCCAACAAGTCAGCTCTTCACATCAAGTGGCCAAAGTATTGGAGCTTCAGCTTTAGCATCAGTCATTCCAATGAATATTCAGGGTTGATTTCCTTTAGGATTGACTGATTTGATCTCCTTGCTGTCCAAGGGACTCTCAAGAGTGTTCCCCAGCACCACAATTCAAAAGCATCAATTCTTTGGTGTTCAACCTTCTTTATGGTCCAACTCTCGTGTCCGTACACGACTTCTGGAAAAACCATAACTTTGACTATATGGACATTTGTCAGCAAAAAAAATGGGTCTGTTTTTTAATATGTTGTCTAGGCTTGCCAAAGATTTTCTTCCAAGGAGCAAGTGTCTTAATTTCATGGCTGCAGTCATCATCAGCAGTGATTTTGGAACCCAAAGGAAAACAAAATTGTCACTGCTTCCACTTTTTCACCTTCTATTTGCCATGAAGTGATGAGACCAGATGCTATGATCTTAGTTTTTTGAATGTTGAGTTTCAAACCAGCTCTTTCACTCTCCCCTTTCACTTTCATCAAGAGGCTCTTTAGTTCCTCTCAGCTTTCTGCCATTATGTTGGTATCATTGGCATATCAGAGGTAGTTGGTATTTCTCCTAGGAATCTTGATTTCAGTCTGTGCTTCATCCAGCCCAGCATTTCACATGATGTACTCTGCATATAAGTTAAATAAACAGGGTGACAACAGACTCTTGTTGTATTCCTTTCCCAATTTTGAACCAGTCAGTTGTTCCATATAATAGGGATAAGGATAATGTCTGGAGTGGTCATTAGTGCAGACTAAGATAAAGCTGGATGGCTTAGTCATAACTTACCATTGAGCAGAGAAGCAAAATTTGAGATCATTTCTTTATTTTATAGGCATAATTTAAACTTCCCAGATCCTTAAATTGGTCTCCTGCAAGTAGGACTCTAGAGTACATTTTCCAACTACTAGATTGTAGAACATCACAACTATTTTTCATTTTTCTCTTCACTGTTTTACAGATTGTGTATTTCCATCTATAGGTATAACTTCAAATCCACTGGATTTTTTTAAAATTGAAGAGTAGTTGATTTACAATATTACAGTTGTTTCAGGTGTAAACAGTGATTCAACATTTTTGTAGATTATATTCCATTTAAATTTATTTCAAAACAATGGCTATATATCCTTGTGCAGTACCATATATTCTTGTTGCTTATCTATCTTATACATAGTTATTTATATTTCTTAATATCCCCTATTTTGCCCTTCTCCCTTTCCCCACCGGTAACTGCTAATTTATTCTTTACCTCTGAGTTCATTTCATCATTTGTTTTACCATCTCTCTTGATATTATATACATCTGATGAATTTTTAAAATTATTTTATTTTAAAATTTTTTTACTGGAGGATAATTGCTTTACAGTATTGTGCTGGTTTTTGCCATGCATCATAATGAATCAGTCACAAATATATACATATATAATTCCCCACCCTCTTGAACATCCCTCCCATCTCCTACTCCACCCCACTCCTCTAGATTGTCACAGAGCACTGTGTTGAGCTCTCTGTGTTACACAGCAAATTCCCACTGGCTATCTATTTTACATATGGTAATAAATATATTTCTATGCTACTCTCTAAGTTCATTCCATCCTCTCCCTCCCATGGATACAGAAATTGTGGTACATATATAAATGGAATATTACCGAAAAAAAAAAAAGAATGCATTTGAGTCCTAATGAGGTGGATGAACCTTGAGCCTATGTACAGAGTGAAGTCAGTCAGAAGGAGAAAGACAAATATTGTACATTAACGCACAGGTATAGAATCTAGAAAGATGGTACTGATGAACCTATTTGTAAGGCAACCATGGAGATACAGATATATTTTATTTTTTTAGAGCAGCTTTAGAATCACAAAAAATTGAGAGGAGGGTAGAGACATTTCCCATATATCGCCCACTCCACACATGCATAGATTCCCCTGATATCAACTCCACCACAAAAGTAGTAAATTCGTTAACAATTCATGATCCTACATTGACACATCATAATATCCAAAGTCCATAGTTTATGTTAGGATTCTCTCTTGGTGTACATTCTATGGTTTGGACAAATATGCCATTTAAATCATGTATCGATCATCAACTGATATCAATCAATATCAAAAATCAATGCATAACATCATTATAACACCATACAGAGTATTTTCAACCCTTCCCTCTACCCCAACCTCTGGTATCTGCTAATCTTTTATTGATCTATACTTTTGCATTTCCAGAGCATATAGTTGGAATCATATGGTTTATAATTGGTTTCTTTCACTTAGTAATATTCATTTTAGGTTCCTCCATATCTTGTCATAGCTTATAGCTCATTTCCTTTCAGCACTGAATAATATTTTATGTTGTACCATGAATAGTTTGTTTATCAGTTCACCTTCTAAAGGGCCATCCTATGAATTTTTTATTTTTGTCCCTGTGATTTTTGGCTTGAAAGTTACTGCTTGGTCCTTCTATTTCTTTAATGACATTTTTAATTGATCTGTTGGCTTCAACAGTATTCATAATTGCTTGCTAAAGCATTTGTATAATACTTGATTTAAGTCTTTGTCAGAGAACTCCAACATCTATGCCACCTTGGTGTTGAGTCTAATAACTTGGTTTTCTCATACAAGTTAATTTTTCATTTTTTGTAAAATAACTTTAGATTGTACCTGGACATTTTAAATAAGACATTATAAGAATCTGAGTCTTGTTTACATCCAATGGAGAATAGCTGGGTGGTTTGTTAATTCAAGCTTAATGCCTTTAATATGCACAATAGGATTGGATTGTGCATGAGGAAGTTGGGGATGCTCAGGACCTAAAAAGAAAACTTTATGGAGTCACTTTATTGAGCTTCTTCCTCTCCATAGTTTTCCCAGTATTTTCAAGTTCCCTGGAGATCAAGTTACCCCACTCTGAAATGAACTTCCACAGCAGTCCAATGTTTGGGGTAAATCAGTAGGGAAACACAGAGAGAAAAAAGCAAGGGGTTCCCTCAAGGTTTTGTAATCAGAGTTTCTTTGAACACAGAGAAAGTTTTCCTTACCTTAGAATTTGCCCCTGTCTATCATCACCACTATGAGATTGTTTGACGGCTGGGGCATGAAAGAACAGACAAAAGTTAAAAAAAAAAAAAAAAAGGTGATTTCCATACTTCCTTTAAGAGTTAGATTTAGCCTTTCCTGTTTTACAAGTCAGAACTAAAGGGATTCTTGCTTCAGTATTTGAAATTCAGGTCTTCTCCTATCTGCTTTCTATGATTTACTTTACAGAGTTCAAACAGCTATTCTGTGCATTCAATCCATATTATGTGGTTGTATTCAGCAAAGGCAAGGGAGAACCAGAACACCTAGAGTTGATTTTAAAGCAAGTCTATTTCAGGTGAATTTGGGGATTTCACAATTTCTAGAAAAAGTTAAAGGCAATTTTATTAAGTGGAAAAATGATGATTATACATAGTGCATGATGATATGTACAAGTCTATTTTCTACACAAATATGTTCACAAGCAAATGTATAGCAAAAATGTAAGAGAATGGATTCATCCTTATAAAAAATTTCAACATGGGAAATTACCACATAAGTTATTCTTTTGTATGAGAGATTTGAAAGCTGATTTTAAAGTACATGTATTATACTGGAGAAAAAAATTCAAGTCAATATTAGTCATTCTTGTTTTTTCTCAAAAAATTTCAGCAGAATAAGTAGTAACTAATTTCAGAATGAGAAAAAAAAGAATGCAATCAAAGGAGCCTACTACCATTCAGGTAATTTTCTAGATCGCATTCATGTTTTCAGCCAGCTTCAGTAGAGAGAGGTGCATCATACTCACATCAATCACTAATGGAACAACTTCCTTTCTCTTGGATTCTCAGTTTAGTGTATCAAGTTAATAGAATAGCTAATAAAGAATAATTACTTTCTTATAGGCACTTAAATCTACACTTTAGATTATTAAAACTGGTACTTTCAAAATGCAGTACTTTCTAAGGTACCCATCACTTCATTTGAATTATGCGAATCACTTGGCTATTTCCCATGTATTTGTAATTAACATACATTAACAGATTTGTAGAAAATCCTTTCTTAGAACTGACTATGACACAGGGAACTTTTCAGCAAATCTTTTGAATACAGTGGAGCTAAATATAGAGTGTTATGTAAAAAGTCTACCTGCAAGGGTTTTAAATGAATAAGTTTAGATTTTAGAAAGAGAAAATGAAAAACATCTTTTCTTCCAGTTGTAGTTAAATTACAGCAAGTATGACAGTGAGCTGGTGGCCTCAATGGCATCCTAAACATGTGGATTGAAGATACAGTAATGAATACATCAGACAGAGCAAAACTGGTGGTTTATTTTGGCTCAAGGTACTTTTGTTCCATTACTCCTATTGGCCCGTGTGTTGATTACTGAGCTGGAAAGATGAGTTGAAGTTATGCTGCAAATGTAGTTGAGTTTTATGGAAAAAAAGAGAGACCAGATATGCCAGACACCTTTGAACTCTTCATAAAGGTATTTTAAAAGATGTTAGTCAGAATAGGCTGGGATTTTTTTTTTGTTTTAAAGAGGAGATATTAGGAAGCATCACTACAAACAAAGCTAGTGGAGGTGATGGAATTCCAGTTGAGCTATTTCAAATCCTAAAAGATGATGCTGTGAAAGTGTTACACTCAATATGAAGGCAAATTTGGAAAACTCAGCAGTGGCCACAGGACTGGAAAAGGTCAGTTTTCATTCCAACCCCAAAGAAAGGCAATGACAAAGAATGCTCAAACTACTGCACAATTACACTCATGTCACATACTAGCAAAGTAATGCTCATAATTCTCCAAGCCAGGCTGCAACAATACATGAACCGTGAACTTCCAGATGTTCAAGCTGGATTTAGAAAAGGCAGAGGAACCAGAGATCAAATTGTCAACATCTGCTGGATTATTGAAAAAGCAAGAGAGTCCCAGAAAAACATCTACTTCTGCTTTATTGAATATGAAAAAGCGTTTGACTGTGTGGATCACAGCAAACTGTGGAAATTTCTTCAAGAGATGGGAATACCAGACCACCTGACATGCCTCTTGAGAAACCTGTATGCAGGTCAGGAAGCAACAGGTAGAACTGAACATGGAACAACACACTGGTTCCAAATCGGGAAAGGAGTACATCAAGGATGTATACTGTCACCCTGCTTATTAAACTTATACACAGGGTACATCATGAGAAAGGCTGGATTGGATGAAGCACAAGCTGGAATCAAGATTGCTGGCAGAAATATCAATAACCTCAGATATGCAGATGACCCCAACTTTATGGCAGAAAGTGAAGAAGAACTAAAGAGCCTCTTGATGAGAGTGAAAGTGTGAAAAAGTTGGCTTAAAACTCAATATTCAGAAAACTAAGATCATGGCATCTGGTCCCATCACTTCATGGTATATAGATGGGGAAACAGTGACAGACTTTATTTTGGGGAGGCTCTAAAATCACCACAGATAGTGACTGCAGCCATGAAATTAAAAGATGCTTGCCCTTTGGAAGAAAAGTTATGACCAACCTAGACAACATATTAAAAAGCAGAGACATTACTTTGTCAACAAAGGTCCATCTAGTCAAAGCTATGTTTTTTTTCAGTAGTCATGTATGGATGTGAGAGTTGGACTATAAAGAAAGCTGAGCACCGAAGAATTGATGCTTTTGAACTGTGGTGTTGGAGAAGACTCTTTGAGAGTACCTTGGAATGCAAGGGGATTCAACCATTCCATCTTAAAGGAAATCAGTCCTGAATATTCATTGGAAGGACTGATGCTGAAGTTGAAACTCCAATACTTTGGCCACCTGATATGAAGAACTAACTCTTTTGAAAAGACCCTGATGCTGGGAAAGATTGAAGGCAGGAGGAGAAGAAGAAGACAGAGGATGAGATGGTTGGATGGCATCACCGACTCAATGGACACGAGTTTGAGAAAACTCCTGGAGTTGGTGATGGATGAGGGGCCTGGCGTGCTGCGATTTGTGGGGTCTCAAAGAGTCAGACACAAATGAGCCACTGAACTGAACTGAAACAAAACTATCCTTTACAAATGAACATGGGTGCAAATTTATTTATAGGAGAATACAATCTTCAGGATGACTTTTAGTGGACAGCACTGTGATCATTTAATAAGTAATGATTCATTTCTTTAATGTGTAACCATCCATTTGAACCAAGGATTTATAAATATCTTTATACAGAAAAACATATACTATAAATGCAGGTTCAGTTGTAGATTCTGGGACCTCTGCCTGTTTATGAGTCGATTACTTGTCTAGCACAAAGCACTGAAGCCAACTGCTTAAATACTCTATGCCTCAGCATACTCATCTGTAAAAGGAGGCAGTAACAGGATTACTGGAAGAATGAAATGAGTTAATACAAGTAAATTTGGATCTTATATATCACAGAGTATATACTTAATAAAAAAAATACCTTTCACAAATGGTAAAGAACCCACTTGCCAATGCAAGAGATATGAGAGATGCTGGTTTGATCCCTGTGTTGGGAAGATCCTCTGGAGGAGGGTATGGCAACCCACTTCATTATTCCTGCCTGGGAAACCCCATGGACACTGGACAGTCCATAGAGTTGTCAAGAGTAGGACAAGACTGAAGCAACTTAGCATGCACACATTGTTATAAAATCTTTTCATAGCTAATAATTGCTCTGAAAATAGAACAGATAATCAACGGAAGTAGGATACTATAATAAAGTATGTAATACATAAGTATATATTAAATACATAAAATGAAACATACACAATACATGAATATTTTATGTAAATTTTATAAATATACAATCTCTTGCCAGTTCACTTGAGGTCATTTTGTATGTGAGGCATCTAAACAGAGTCTCACATCATCATCTTTCAGAAACTTGGATGCATTATCTATCATTTCTAGTCTTGATTTACTTGAAGTGCAGTGAAAACTTAAAAGCATTTGTTAAGCAGTCTGAGTCCAGAATCCTTATAGATTTTTCCTGTTTCTCCTTTTTTTCAGTTGTCTATCTCTACCCAACATGGCAGTACTTTTTATAATATTACTTCTAGTTTAACTAATTCATATTTATCAAATTTTTGCCATGTTCAACATCACTTTCAAGAAAAGACATTTTGGGCACTATTTCATTAATTTATATTCTATTTTATTAACATTTTTATTCATAAAAATTTATATAACACATCTAAAAATGGTTGAAACCAACCTGGCTGTCACATGTCAAGCACTTAACTTTCCACTGGTGGATAATGTGGATTGAGAGTGGCTTTTCAGCTTGGTACAGTCTCCGTAATGTTTGTGACAGTCAGTGTGGAGGAAATGGGGAGCAAGTCTCTTTGGTAGAACTAGCTAATATAGGGTTAACTAAGTGAGTTTCCTCTATATGTTTCTTGATTTATCAGATGCTCTTCCCTTCAAGTGACCTATTTATAGTGACTGTAAATTTGACTTTTCAGATTATTAAATAGTAAGACTAAGCTGATGTCATAAAAAATATTCATACTATTCCTATTGATTTTGAATTTGGTGGCATGTAGGAAAAGCCATTCTGAAAACTTCTCTTGGATGTTGGTGGGGAAATTCTGAATTGAAATTCATTAAACAGTGTCTGGTAGTCCTTGGAATGCCTAAAAAGTGATGTGAAGGGAAAAAAAGGTATAAAAATATTGGCTTCATAGAACTGTAGAACTGAAGAAGATTTGGCTTTTAATTTACAAAGTAACTAATTTAAAAAACTTTATTAAGTCTGATGGAAATTTTTTCATCAGTAGTGCGATATACNCCAAGGGACTCTCAAGAGTCTTCTCCAACACCACAGGTCAAAAGCATCAATTCTTCGGCGCTCGGCTTTCTTCACAGCCCAACTCTCACATCCATACATGACTACTGGAAAAACCATAGCCTTGACTAGACGGACCTTTGTTGGCAAAGTAATGTCTCTGCTTTTCGATGTGCTATGTAGGTTGGTCATAACTTTCCTTCCAAGGAGTAAGCATTTTTTAATATCGTGGCTTCAATCACCATCTGCAGTGATTTTGGAGCCCAAAAAGATAAAAAGTTTCCCCATCTATGTCCCATCTCAGTTGACAGCAACTTCCTTTCAGCTGCTCAGGTCAAAATCTGACCTCTGTTCCTCTGCATCTGTCGTCCGAGCCATTAGAAAACCTTCCAGCTCTCCTTCCATGTGGATCGAGTCCAGCCTCATCATGTTTGGCACCACCTTGAACTAACTGCTATCATTGCCCGCCTGGATCAGGGCAGCAATCTGCCAGCAGAGTTTCTACTCCTGCCTGGGTACAGTCTGCTCTTGACACGACAGCAAGACTGATCTTTGGACCACCTAAGTCAGACCCTTGCAACACCTAAGTCAGATCATGACATCTGTGCTCAAAATCCACCAATGGCTCCCCATTCTCACTCACTGTCCTTACTGCGGCTGCGAGGGCTCAGATGGTGGGCTTCCCCTCCGGTCTTCTTCCTCCCCTTGCACTCGGGGGCAGCACAGCCCTTGCTGCTATTCCAGGGTGAGGGTCTCTATCCTACCCTACCTGACACTCTCTCAAGCCGTCTTCCTGGCAGACTCCCTCACTTTCTTCTTGCTCAGATGTCCCTCACCGCCCTTTCTAATGCTGCAACCCAGTCCCTACCCGACATCACATGCACCCCCGCCCCGTCCTCTGCTCTGCTTTTTTCTTTTTCCCTAATACTTACCACCACTTACAAAAGGTTAAAAAGGAGTGAGTAAAACAGGCTATGATGAAGCAAAGACAGCTACTCTGAAAACTCACACTTAAATGGACTTCATGTCTATCAGGAAAGGGTGGCATGATCCTGCAAGGNCGTTGTTTATGTATATGCGTATGTTTCCTTGAGAGAGGGCCACAAAAGTTAATAAAAGATAAATAAGAAAGATAATTTCATATTTCAAATGTCACAAATTACATAAAACAAGAGGCTGTAACAGAGAAGGGAATGCAGACATTACAGTCATTTACATTGAGTAGTTAAGGAAGAGGTCACACTTGAACTGATACCTGAATTACAAGAGGACCTATACAAGCAAAGATCAGGAGAAAATAGTTTAGGAGGTAAAAATAAAAAGTGAAGGGCCTGATATACATTAATATAGTAGAAATAAAAAATAGAAAGTAGTCTAGACTTGCTGGAGCCCAGTGAAAAGGCAGGAGATAAATTTGGAAAAGTTGGCAGGGGTAATGTGTGGTCTTTTAGACCAAAGTTAGAAGTGAAATTTATTTTTTAAATGCAGTAAAAAGCCATTATGAGGTGCTACCAAGAAAAAGTTTTTATCTCCATTTAAAAATATACCACCCTGTTACATGTTGAATAGTTTGCAGTTGAGTAGGAAGAAGATTTAATAATATATTTACTGTAGCAGTTCAGGCAAGATAAGTTGTCAGCTTTTGGTAGTGTGGTAAATACCTCAAATAAATTAGCTGGTGGCAAATGAGCACATTTGGGATGTATTCTGGACCTCCTGGTGGACTGAAGATGAATACATTTATAAGGAGATTCAAAGATGGTTTTGATTTCTGGACTGACTCTGGAAAATGATACCTTCGTAACTAAAAAGCTTGGTTGGAGAATAGAGTTTTATAGAGAAACATAAAAATTTTGCTTGGACTCTGTTAAATCTGAGATATCCATTCTTGCTCCAAGAGTGGATAGCAAGTAGCAGTTAGGCACAGGAGTCTGAAGTGAGTCAACATGTGGATGACATTTAGATCTATGAGACTGAATGAGATAGCACAGTGGGAGAATGTAGACCAATCAGTAAGATATGGAATTGCATTTGTAAAACACTTATCATGGTAACCGAAAATAAGTGTTTTTATACCATCTTTATTTCTCTTCAGATTATTTCATTTCATGGGTGCAACAACCAGTGAGGTTGGTCATATCTACCACTTCTTTATAGCCATCAAAATGGATCACAAGACCACAATTTCTATCTTACAAAAAAAGTGCAATAGAAGTTAGAGGGATAGGCAAGAAAATGGAAGAGTAGGTGTGTATTTAACATATAGGACAACCCAATAGTTCTAAAAACTCTACATACATGGTGGTAATTTTGTATTTTATCTTTCCAAGATAGAAACAGAAAAATGCTTCCTATTTTCCAATGTGCTTCTGTAAAAGTGCTAGGATCTGATGCTAGCAAGATCTGCCAGTTAGGTGCTAGCAAGGTCTGTAAATGAGATGCACGTTCATGAAATGTGAATTTATATGTTAGGACTAGAAGTTATTTCATTAGCACCTCTTTAGAATGTTTTCTCAATCAGCCATGTATCAGAGTAATTTTCATCCTAGGCTGTGAAACATTTGAAAATTTTTCATACAGTAATATGTTTCTCTCTTTTCCTTACTAATAAAAAACTGTGTTTAACATTAGCAAGAAATTAAATATCAACTGACTTAACCATCTATTAAGAAGCAGGATGATAAGGATATGATACATAATAGAGGCAAAATTTTCAAGTTACATACGACCCTACATAAGGTAGTAGGTATTTGGCACAATCAAAAAGTAGGTATATTCACAAGGCATTTGGCAGGACAGGAAAGCAGTGGTGGAATTCCTGATATCCAGTCCCAAGTGTTCTCAAAGTCAAATGGAAGTGGCAGGAATATTTTCACTAGAGTTGTCTCCATAGATGAGTACTTCTGGCTGTGAAATTTTAAAGCCTGGTTCTCTGGACCATTCAAATTTTATGAGCTAATTATCATCATTTAATAAACTTATTAACAACTTTATCTGGGAAAACAGACATGGAATTTGCAATTAAGACTGAATCAGACTTCCAGTTCAAGATGGTGGGTTAGAAGGACATGCACCCATCTCCTTCTGTGAGAGCAAGTAGCTGTTGAACTATCAATAAGAGGATGCTCAGTCAGTTCAGTTCAGTTCAGTCGCTCAGTCATATCCGACTCTTTGCGACCCCGTGAACTGCAGCACGCTAGGCCTCCCTGTCCATCACCAACTCCCGAAGTCCACCCAAACCCATGTCCATCAAGTCGGTGATGCCACCCAACCATCTCATCCTCTGTCAGCCCCTTCTCCTCCTGACCTCAATCTTTCCAAGCATCAGGGTCTTTTCAACTGAGTCAGCTCTTTGCATCAGGTAGCCAAAATATGGGAGTTTCAGCTTCAACATCAGTCCTTCCAATGGACATTCAGGACTGATCTCCTTTAGGATGGATTGGTTAGATCTTCTTGCAGTCCAAGGGACAATCAAGAGTCTTCTCCAACACCACAGTTCAAAGCATCAATGCTTTGATGCTCAGCTAGTCCAACTCTCACATCCATACATGACCACTGGAAAAACCATAGCCTTGACGAGATGGACCTTTGTTGACAAAGTAATGTCTCTGTTTTTAATATGCTATCTAGGTTGGTCAGAACGTTCCTTCCAAGGAGTAAGTATCTTTTAATTTCATGGCTGCAATCACCATCTGCAGTGATTTTGGAGCCCAGAAAAATAAAGTCAGCCATGTTTCCACTGTTTCCTATCTATTTTACATGAAGTGATGGGACCAGATGCCATGATCTTCGTTTTCTGAATGTTGAGCTTTAGCCAACTTTTTCACTCACCTCTTCCACTTTCATCAAGAGGCTCTTTAGTTCCTCTTCACTTTCTGCCATAAGGGTGGTATCATCTGCATATCTGAGGTTATTGATATTTCTCCTGGCAATCTTGATTCCACCTGCATCTCCTGCATTGCAGGCGAGTTCTTTACTGCCAAACCAGTCAGACA
This sequence comes from Neotragus pygmaeus, assembly GCA_006410875.1. NCBI lineage: Eukaryota > Metazoa > Chordata > Mammalia > Artiodactyla > Bovidae > Neotragus > Neotragus pygmaeus. Next base: position 1,126,892 of record SJYV01048576.1, on the reverse strand, counting down.
TACATATACATGTATCCAGTCTCCCCAAAGATCCCCTCCCATCCAGCCTGCCACCTAACTCTGGGTAGTTTCCTGTGCTGTATAGTAGGTTCTTGTTGGTTACTCATTTTAAATATAGCAATGTGTACCTGACCATCCCAAGCTCTCCAGCTATCTCTTACCCCTGTAAGTGTCTTGGATTATGAAATCAGGTGCTGACGACAGCCAGTCTCCAGGCTGTAAGCCACAGATAATCACTTCCCGGCTTCATTTCTACACTTTTTCTGTTAAAATCTCGCCCCTGGCTCCTGACAGCAAAGTGCTCCTGCCCACTTCCAGTTTGGTGCTGCTGGATTCCAATCAATTTTTGCTCAAATAAACTCTTAAATTTTTTAATATACCTTAGTTTGTGTTTTAAGATTCAGTAATACTGAAACTTTGGCAATGGTTAATCAATATTTTAGCTGCCTCAGGGTCCAAGGCAGCTCTTAGAGATAAGAAGACTTGAGCACTCAGGTCAATCAAAAGAGGAAAAAAATAAAGAACTTGGGGGAAAAGCAATATTTCAGCCACTATAGGAGTGCTGGCTTAATTCATTTAAACTTAAAAAGGATTTCAGTTTTACCGTTACTTAAAATGGCATCTAAAGATACTCTCTGCATGTATTCTTGTGATTATCGTCAAACATTGTCTGCCATTTATTTTAAAAGCCAACATTTACATGTCAATATAAAGTTTCCTAAATGCTCTGCACTTTTAATTGCCTCATTAATGCTCTTTCATTTACTTTTTACCTAATTGTCAATATTTTTAGAAGATAAATACAGGTCAGGGTGTATATTTTGTATGGATTTTGAATTTTATGTTCCAGTTATAGAAACGGGGTAACTGGGAGGATGAAGGCTGTTTCAGGGGAATAAATTTGAAGAGTCAGGAAAACAGCAGAACAAGAAGCTGGAGGCCAGGGTGCCCTTGAGCAAAGCCAGGAGGGCACCAGTCCCTTGATCAGGGCTGAGCTGTTGCAAAGGAGCCTGACCTGGGGCAGGAAGGGGTGGGTCCTGAGAACGTGCTTTGGCATAGAAAGATTACTATATGATAGGGCTTTCCTGATGGCTCAGATGGTAAAGAATCTGCCTGCAATTTAGGAGACCTGGGTTCAATTCCTGGGTCAGGAAGATCCCCTGGGGAAGGGAATGGCAGCTCACTCCACTATTCTTGCCTGGAGAATTCCATAGCAGGCTACAGTCTGTGGATTCTCAAAGAGTCAGATACAACTGAGCAATTCTAACACTTTCACTTTCATCACTACCATCACTCCAAAACAGATCTTTACAGAAATACCAGACACCCTGTTTCTTACAAACTTGGGTTTTTCACCTGCTCACTTTCCCCCCAACTTGGTTTCACACCATCCTGTGAGATCCCATTTGTGTACTGGCTCATCACTATATTGATGACTCAATTTGCATGTGTACGAACATCTCAAAATTCTTATGAGTAATGCTCAAAATTCTCCAACTGAGGCTTCAACAGTATGTGAACCTAGAACTCATAGATGTTCAAGAGGGATTTATAAAAGGCAGAGGAACCAGAGATCAAATTGCCAGCATCTGTTGGATCATAGAAAAAGCAAGAGAATTTCAGAAATACATCTACTTCTGCTTCGCTGACTACACTAAAGCCTTTGACTGTGTGGATCACAGCAAAATGTGGAAAATTCTTCAAGAGATGGGAATACTAGACCACCTTACCTGTCTCCTGAGAAACCTGTATGCAGGTCAAGAAGCAAACAGTTAGAACCAGACATGGAAGAAAGACTGGTTCCAAATCGGGANACTGAAGCGACTTAGCAGCAGCAGCAGCAGCAGCAGGACAACCATTGAAGAATACAGCATCAGAAAGTTGTGGTTAAATATAGGCATCTGCATCAAATGCACTTGGCAGGTTGTATATAGATTCAGACAGGGTATAGATAGTTGGCATGACAATGCTAGTGTGAAGAAGCAGGGTTCCATCTCTAAGGACTGGAACTCAGAATTTATTGACAATGCTCATGGAAGGGTCTGAGTCTTGGAGAAGATAAGTAGATTTCCCAGGAACAAATTGAGATACAAGTCAATGAATACTTGAACTGGAATACTAGGTTAAGCCCTAGGAACAAGGATGCTTTAATGTTAAGCCACTTGACCTTCAACTGCTGCTGCTGGTAAGTTGCATCAGTCGTGTCCAACTCTGTGCAACCCCATAGATGGCAGCCTACCAGGCTTCTCCATCCCTGGGATTCTCCAGGCAAGAACACTGGAGTGGGTTGCCATTTTCTTCTCCAAAGCATGAAAGTAAAAAATGAAAGTGAAGTCACTCAGTCATGTCTGACTCTTAGTGACCCCATAAACTGCAGCCTACCAGGCTCCTCTGTCCATGGGATTTTCCAGGCAAGAGTACTGGAGTGGGTCACCAGTGCCTTCTCCATGACCTTCAACTAGGGTTCTCATATTCTTTTCAACAAAGGAGAAAATTGACGCCAGCATTTGCAGTAAAGATGTGGTAAGGATGAGACTGAAAGTTAGCTCCAAATAAACATAAATAACTAGTTTATGCAGGGATCTGGGAAGCAGAAAAATCAACACAAAACTGGTAAAGAAGAATGCTTTAAAAATCACTATCCAAAGAAGAATTCTCATGTATCTTGAGTCAAACAGGTTTATAATGCAAACATTCTACTAGCTTGGTATTCTTTTTAATAAGTTTTCAAATTATATGTTTAAATACCTTTTTAACAGATTAATTGTTAAATCATGGTTATAAACATTTTTTTTTAATGTCCCTTACTGGAGAACCAGTACTGAAACTTAGCAGGAGGTTTTCACTGATAGTGTTGGAGTTATCAGGAAATTCAGTAGTTTGCTCATTCTACTCAGCATGGAAGCACACACTATAGTAAACAGAAGAACATGAAGAGAGACACGTGAGTTCATTAAAGGGGCAGAATTTTCCTCAATTATTAACACAATTAAGTTGGAAACAAAAAATTCAGAAGATTGAGGAAGAGTGGAGAAAGTAAGTGCCTGAATTGAACAACATGCTGTGCTAAGTGAGGAAAATTAACCATTTGTGGTGTTGTTCTCTCCATCTCACTCTTCTCATTTTAGCCTCTCTGTTTACCGGTCCTTTGCTATCTCCAGATTTTAGTATTACTGTTCTCCCATTCCTAACCTTCAGGTATATAAAGCTTCTTGCTGTGTGGCTCTCCCCAAAGTCTCCTATGTGCCATGTCTTCAACATCCTGCTTCCTGATACACGGTTAACTTAGGTAACATGTAATTTCTCACTAATGTTGGAAACAGTGGCAGTTTTAAAGAGAGGAAAGGGAGAAGGACAAACCTGAATATGTCCAAAGAATTTTTTAAGATACATCAATAGGCCTAGGAAGGGAATAATCTTGATACTTTGCTATCAAGAAATCTTAAAGGAGTGCTAATAAAGTGAGAATCAAAGAATTTTGGGGGTGATTAGGAATGGAATCTTATCTAGGAAAGGTCATCAATGTCAATTTCTTAATTTAAAATATGAGCAAAGGCCCAGAAAGTCAGTAACTTCCCAAAGACATGTTACTATTTGTTGGCTTTTTGTCTCATTCATCTTAACTTACATGGCTGTATTTTAACAAGGAAATTTAATATCATTTCTTCAACTAAAGGGGTTTGGGATCTTCTACACTAGTACCAGGAGATTGGGGAACAGAAGTTCTTGGTCACAATGCTTAAGACATTTTTTGAGATGTTTAAAAAAAAATTATGCCAAGTTCTCTATAAGGTCAACACATTATACATCCTAGGAATTCCTAAGAATACCCCCAGTGAATACAGAATAAATATTTACAGCAATTAAAAACAATGACAATAACAACAGTAGACATACATATACAGCCAGCATAGTGTAGAGCAAAGAGGAGGTTTCTGGTTCTATTTTGAGCTTTACCACTTACTAGCTGAATATCTGTAAATAATTTTGAGTGTCAGTGTCTCCATATGTAAGATAGTCATAATACTGTAAACTTTGACCATCAATGCAAGAATCATTTATTTACTCATTCTATTACCAGTTACTAAGCCCCTACTTGGCTAGAAAGTTATCCAGGTACCAGAATTAGCAGGCAATAAGAAAGGATTCTCCCTGTTATGGCTGAGCTTATGATATGTATGCATGTACGTTGTTTATGTATATGCGTATGTTTCCTTGAGAGAGGGCCACAAAAGTTAATAAAAGATAAATAAGAAAGATAATTTCATATTTCAAATGTCACAAATTACATAAAACAAGAGGCTGTAACAGAGAAGGGAATGCAGACATTACAGTCATTTACATTGAGTAGTTAAGGAAGAGGTCACACTTGAACTGATACCTGAATTACAAGAGGACCTATACAAGCAAAGATCAGGAGAAAATAGTTTAGGAGGTAAAAATAAAAAGTGAAGGGCCTGATATACATTAATATAGTAGAAATAAAAAATAGAAAGTAGTCTAGACTTGCTGGAGCCCAGTGAAAAGGCAGGAGATAAATTTGGAAAAGTTGGCAGGGGTAATGTGTGGTCTTTTAGACCAAAGTTAGAAGTGAAATTTATTTTTTAAATGCAGTAAAAAGCCATTATGAGGTGCTACCAAGAAAAAGTTTTTATCTCCATTTAAAAATATACCACCCTGTTACATGTTGAATAGTTTGCAGTTGAGTAGGAAGAAGATTTAATAATATATTTACTGTAGCAGTTCAGGCAAGATAAGTTGTCAGCTTTTGGTAGTGTGGTAAATACCTCAAATAAATTAGCTGGTGGAAAATGAGCACATTTGGGATGTATTCTGGACCTCCTGGTGGACTGAAGATGAATACATTTATAAGGAGATTCAAAGATGGTTTTGATTTCTGGACTGACTCTGGAAAATGATACCTTCGTAACTAAAAAGCTTGGTTGGAGAATAGAGTTTTATAGAGAAACATAAAAATTTTGCTTGGACTCTGTTAAATCTGAGATATCCATTCTTGCTCCAAGAGTGGATAGCAAGTAGCAGTTAGGCACAGGAGTCTGAAGTGAGTCAACATGTGGATGACATTTAGATCTATGAGACTGAATGAGATAGCACAGTGGGAGAATGTAGACCAATCAGTAAGATATGGAATTGCATTTGTAAAACACTTATCATGGTAACCGAAAATAAGTGTTTTTATACCATCTTTATTTCTCTTCAGATTATTTCATTTCATGGGTGCAACAACCAGTGAGGTTGGTCATATCTACCACTTCTTTATAGCCATCAAAATGGATCACAAGACCACAATTTCTATCTTACAAAAAAAGTGCAATAGAAGTTAGAGGGATAGGCAAGAAAATGGAAGAGTAGGTGTGTATTTAACATATAGGACAACCCAATAGTTCTAAAAACTCTACATACATGGTGGTAATTTTGTATTTTATCTTTCCAAGATAGAAACAGAAAAATGCTTCCTATTTTCCAATGTGCTTCTGTAAAAGTGCTAGGATCTGATGCTAGCAAGATCTGCCAGTTAGGTGCTAGCAAGGTCTGTAAATGAGATGCACGTTCATGAAATGTGAATTTATATGTTAGGACTAGAAGTTATTTCATTAGCACCTCTTTAGAATGTTTTCTCAATCAGCCATGTATCAGAGTAATTTTCATCCTAGGCTGTGAAACATTTGAAAATTTTTCATACAGTAATATGTTTCTCTCTTTTCCTTACTAATAAAAAACTGTGTTTAACATTAGCAAGAAATTAAATATCAACTGACTTAACCATCTATTAAGAAGCAGGATGATAAGGATATGATACATAATAGAGGCAAAATTTTCAAGTTACATACGACCCTACATAAGGTAGTAGGTATTTGGCACAATCAAAAAGTAGGTATATTCACAAGGCATTTGGCAGGACAGGAAAGCAGTGGTGGAATTCCTGATATCCAGTCCCAAGTGTTCTCAAAGTCAAATGGAAGTGGCAGGAATATTTTCACTAGAGTTGTCTCCATAGATGAGTACTTCTGGCTGTGAAATTTTAAAGCCTGGTTCTCTGGACCATTCAAATTTTATGAGCTAATTATCATCATTTAATAAACTTATTAACAACTTTATCTGGGAAAACAGACATGGAATTTGCAATTAAGACTGAATCAGACTTCCAGTTCAAGATGGTGGGTTAGAAGGACATGCACCCATCTCCTTCTGTGAGAGCAAGTAGCTGTTGAACTATCAATAAGAGGATGCTCAGTCAGTTCAGTTCAGTTCAGTCGCTCAGTCATATCCGACTCTTTGCGACCCCGTGAACTGCAGCACGCTAGGCCTCCCTGTCCATCACCAACTCCCGAAGTCCACCCAAACCCATGTCCATCAAGTCGGTGATGCCACCCAACCATCTCATCCTCTGTCAGCCCCTTCTCCTCCTGACCTCAATCTTTCCAAGCATCAGGGTCTTTTCAACTGAGTCAGCTCTTTGCATCAGGTAGCCAAAATATGGGAGTTTCAGCTTCAACATCAGTCCTTCCAATGGACATTCAGGACTGATCTCCTTTAGGATGGATTGGTTAGATCTTCTTGCAGTCCAAGGGACAATCAAGAGTCTTCTCCAACACCACAGTTCAAAGCATCAATGCTTTGATGCTCAGCTAGTCCAACTCTCACATCCATACATGACCACTGGAAAAACCATAGCCTTGACGAGATGGACCTTTGTTGACAAAGTAATGTCTCTGTTTTTAATATGCTATCTAGGTTGGTCAGAACGTTCCTTCCAAGGAGTAAGTATCTTTTAATTTCATGGCTGCAATCACCATCTGCAGTGATTTTGGAGCCCAGAAAAATAAAGTCAGCCATGTTTCCACTGTTTCCTATCTATTTTACATGAAGTGATGGGACCAGATGCCATGATCTTCGTTTTCTGAATGTTGAGCTTTAGCCAACTTTTTCACTCACCTCTTCCACTTTCATCAAGAGGCTCTTTAGTTCCTCTTCACTTTCTGCCATAAGGGTGGTATCATCTGCATATCTGAGGTTATTGATATTTCTCCTGGCAATCTTGATTCCACCTGCATCTCCTGCATTGCAGGCGAGTTCTTTACTGCCAAACCAGTCAGACATACATATACATGTATCCAGTCTCCCCAAAGATCCCCTCCCATCCAGCCTGCCACCTAACTCTGGGTAGTTTCCTGTGCTGTATAGTAGGTTCTTGTTGGTTACTCATTTTAAATATAGCAATGTGTACCTGACCATCCCAAGCTCTCCAGCTATCTCTTACCCCTGTAAGTGTCTTGGATTATGAAATCAGGTGCTGACGACAGCCAGTCTCCAGGCTGTAAGCCACAGATAATCACTTCCCGGCTTCATTTCTACACTTTTTCTGTTAAAATCTCGCCCCTGGCTCCTGACAGCAAAGTGCTCCTGCCCACTTCCAGTTTGGTGCTGCTGGATTCCAATCAATTTTTGCTCAAATAAACTCTTAAATTTTTTAATATACCTTAGTTTGTGTTTTAAGATTCAGTAATACTGAAACTTTGGCAATGGTTAATCAATATTTTAGCTGCCTCAGGGTCCAAGGCAGCTCTTAGAGATAAGAAGACTTGAGCACTCAGGTCAATCAAAAGAGGAAAAAAATAAAGAACTTGGGGGAAAAGCAATATTTCAGCCACTATAGGAGTGCTGGCTTAATTCATTTAAACTTAAAAAGGATTTCAGTTTTACCGTTACTTAAAATGGCATCTAAAGATACTCTCTGCATGTATTCTTGTGATTATCGTCAAACATTGTCTGCCATTTATTTTAAAAGCCAACATTTACATGTCAATATAAAGTTTCCTAAATGCTCTGCACTTTTAATTGCCTCATTAATGCTCTTTCATTTACTTTTTACCTAATTGTCAATATTTTTAGAAGATAAATACAGGTCAGGGTGTATATTTTGTATGGATTTTGAATTTTATGTTCCAGTTATAGAAACGGGGTAACTGGGAGGATGAAGGCTGTTTCAGGGGAATAAATTTGAAGAGTCAGGAAAACAGCAGAACAAGAAGCTGGAGGCCAGGGTGCCCTTGAGCAAAGCCAGGAGGGCACCAGTCCCTTGATCAGGGCTGAGCTGTTGCAAAGGAGCCTGACCTGGGGCAGGAAGGGGTGGGTCCTGAGAACGTGCTTTGGCATAGAAAGATTACTATATGATAGGGCTTTCCTGATGGCTCAGATGGTAAAGAATCTGCCTGCAATTTAGGAGACCTGGGTTCAATTCCTGGGTCAGGAAGATCCCCTGGGGAAGGGAATGGCAGCTCACTCCACTATTCTTGCCTGGAGAATTCCATAGCAGGCTACAGTCTGTGGATTCTCAAAGAGTCAGATACAACTGAGCAATTCTAACACTTTCACTTTCATCACTACCATCACTCCAAAACAGATCTTTACAGAAATACCAGACACCCTGTTTCTTACAAACTTGGGTTTTTCACCTGCTCACTTTCCCCCCAACTTGGTTTCACACCATCCTGTGAGATCCCATTTGTGTACTGGCTCATCACTATATTGATGACTCAATTTGCATGTGTACGAACATCTCAAAATTCTTATGAGTAATGCTCAAAATTCTCCAACTGAGGCTTCAACAGTATGTGAACCTAGAACTCATAGATGTTCAAGAGGGATTTATAAAAGGCAGAGGAACCAGAGATCAAATTGCCAGCATCTGTTGGATCATAGAAAAAGCAAGAGAATTTCAGAAATACATCTACTTCTGCTNGTTGTTCCATCTCCAGTTCTAATTGTTGCTTCCTGACCTGCATACAGATTTCTCAAGAGGCAGGTCAGGTGGTCTGGTATGCCCATCTCTTGAAGAATTTTCCACAGTTTATTGTGATCCACAGAGTCACAAGCTTTGGCATAGTCAATAAAGCAGAAATAGATGTTTTTCTGGAACTCTTGCTTTTTCGATAGTCCAGCAGATGCTGACAATTTGATCTCTGGTTCCTCTGCCTTTTCTAAAACCAGCTTGAACATCTGGAAGTTCACAGTTCACATATTGCTGAAGCCTGGCTTGGAGAATTTTAAGCATCACTTTACTAGCGTGTGAGATGAGTGCAATTGTGCAGTAGTTTGAGCATTCTTTGGCATTGCCTTTCTTTGGGATTGGAATGAAAACTGACCTTTTCCAGTCCTGTGGCCACTACTGAATTATACCTCAGACATCAATAATTAAATCTTCTTGAGAACTCATGACATCTACATATATTCAAACTTTTATTGTTGTCATCTACATCTACACATGTAGATACATGTAATGGCACCTGATCATGAGTTTTCTATCACTCATTCTCCCAATAGACTTATTTATCTGTGTCACTTAATCATACAACAATCAAATTACTAAAATTCCTCCGTACTAATGATCTCCCTTGTCAAATCACTCATCAGTGTGCATAATCATTGACATATCAGATCAAAACACTACTATACAACTCTCTGATAGAACTTCATATTATTCAAATTTTATTACTTTATTATTAACAATACACTTAGTTTTTCACCTCACTGATACCATTAACCTTTTGACAACTGAATTTTCCCCAATTCATGACTTTTCTTCTGATAGCACTTTACTCCTACTAAATAAGAACCAACCCACAGGCATTGGACTACACCCTTGCCATTGTTCCTCACTCACTTGCCAGTTAGTATTTCTTATTTGTACTATCAACTAAAACTCCAACTTTGCATAATTAAATGTTTTGAAATTCTCCACTCCTCCATTCAGACTCCTGTATATAATTCTACAAATTTTACAATTGAAAGAACTAGTGTTATTCTGAATGTGCTATCTCCAGCAATAATTTCATTTATTAGAAATCTTGTATGTTCCTCAAACAAGTCTTAGAATTCAGGGGCTAAGATTTGGAATGAAAATGTTACATTTTCATATTCAATAACTTTTGACTGATATTTAATGGCTCCTTTAATTAAGATCAGAGGAAATATGTAATGGTAGTACTAAGAATTTCTGTTCAGAGTTTCTCTATGTCCTTCAGAATAAACACCATATCTGAGTACTCAATGTTCTCAACAACAGAGCTGTTGCCAACCTATTTAGCTTTTTTATTTCTCCCACTTCCCCACATGAACCCCTTGATCCCTTCGTATAAAGTACTCTGAACTCATAAACTGATGTTAAAACTCTTTTTTTCTTATTCTGTTCTCTTCTCTCCCACTTTAAAAAAATGTAACCAATATTACACAGTTCAGTTCTATAATAACTGTCATTCATTAGAAAATAAGTTTCAATGAAGGCAATAATTATGNTCATAAACTGATGTTAAAACTCTTTTTTTCTTATTCTGTTCTCTTCTCTCCCACTTTAAAAAAATGTAACCAATATTACACAGTTCAGTTCTATAATAACTGTCATTCATTAGAAAATAAGTTTCAATGAAGGCAATAATTATGTGTTGTTCCACTGTGCTTCAACCAGAACCCAGAAAAATGCCTGACACAGAGCAATTGCTTAACAAAAGAAACACAGACATATAGAACGGACTTTTGGCCTCTGAGGGAGAGGGAGAGGGTGGGATGATTTGGGAGAATGGCATTGAAGCATGTATACTATCATGTAAGAAACGAGGCGCCGGTCTAGGTTCGATGCAGGATGCAGGATGCTTGCGGCTGGTGCACGGGAATGATCCAGAGAGACGTTGTGGGATTGGAGGTGGGAGGGGGATACAGGATTGGGAGCTTGTGCACACCTGTGGTGGATTCATGTCAATGTATGGCAAAGCCAGTAGAGTATTGTAAAGTAAAATAAAGTAAAAAAAAATAATAATAATTAATTTAAAAAATAAATAAAATAAGAATGAATTGTTAAAAAAAAAGAAAGCTTGCTTGCAAAAACTATGTAAAAGTTATAAGCAAAATATTAAAAATATCATATTAAAAAAATGTTTGTAAAATGCTGAAACAGAAGAAATGGTTTGAGGTAATCATTATTGCTCACTTCCAGCCTGTTTATATCCACTGCAACCCCTGAGATAAACTCAGAACTCAAGATAAAAGTGAGCAGTAGAAACCCGCTGCTTCAATACTGATGGGCATCTGAATATGACATTCATCCTGATACAGCAAATTGTGCTTATAAAGTAGGTTTGAAGCATTATTGCTCATTAGCCACTTTATTTTTGGAATTCATATGCACAGGGACATTTGTTATATTTTGAAAATTATAAGAAGGCACTTTTAACTTGTAGTTCTTGTTGAGATTTAAATACTATAGATGTAGTTAATAGCCTGTTGAAAGTATTTCTTCTCGTGCTGCACAGATGTGCAATGAGAGCTCTTCTCTTCTGGTACCCTCTTCCATGATACAATTGATTATGAAGAGAGTGAAGTAAGTCAGAAAGAGCAAGACAAATGTCGTATTTTAACACATATACATTAATATAGATAGCACCAACAATCTTACATGCAAGGCAGCAAAGGAGACACAGACATAAAGCAAAGACTTTTGGACACAGTGGGGGAAGGAGAGGATGTAATGAATTGAGAGAACAGCATTGAAATATATACATTACCATATGTAAAACAGGTAACCATTAGGAGTTTGACGTATGACACAGGAAACCCAAAGTTGGTACTCTGTGACCACCTAGAGGGGTGGGATGTGGAGGGAGATGGGATCAAGAGGGAGGGGACACATGTATACCTATAGCCAACTCATGTTGATGTATGCCAAAATGCATAAATACATAATTATTCTCCAATTCAAAAATAAATTATTTTTTAATATAAAAAAGTAACTTAAAAAAAGTGTTAATAATGAGACAACCCAAAGCACCAATCAAATGAATCTTATTTGACATTTATGAAACCAAGGAAATATGTTAACAAGTGAGTCTAACTCAATACACATTATAAATGTTAAAAGAAATGATTTACAGTGTAAATTCTATTCAGAAGCCTTCCCTGATTCCAAAGGCAGAGCACTCTGATTTACAAAGTGAAAAGCTACAGACAACGCAACCCACAGAATATTTAATGTACTCTATGATACTACTCAGGAATACTTGGTAAACTGCATTATTTTGCTTGATGACTCAAAGATACAAATTACTATCCTGAATAGTTCAAACCAAGAAAGGGCTTGACAGACTTGGCAGCAGCTGAGGGATTAGGGTGAGGTTGGTTCTTGCTACAGATGCTGCTGGCAGTGCAGGCGGCAGGAGGTAGTTTCACGGACCAGACATCATTTCAGTAACTATGAGCTGCCCTCCTAGTTACTGCCCTTATGAAGAAAATGTCAGCTTTTAGCAGTACTATAAAAAAGGATAATTATGGATGCAGAAGGAGAGTTTAAAGTGTAGTATCCATGTTAACAGGAGTTGGAATTTGAGGGTTACTACAAAATAGCAAGGATGGAGTATGCTTGGTCACATGACCACAGACAGTGTCTTGCAAAGGGATGGGGGGCACTCCATGTACCCACATTCATTTACCATCCAGCATTTGCCTCCCTTATGTCTCAAATGGCATGTGTCCTGACTGAAAAGGATTCTTTAGGGGAGACAGTTCAACACATATAAAAACAACAGACAGAGGCTACCATTACTATAGCACTGAGACAGCCACTTAAAGAGAGAGTCTGAGTTGGGTAAAGGATTATTCACTGATGAAAGAATATGGTTAAGGGCACGGATTTTGGAATTAGCTGAGTTTATATTCAAATAATGGACATGTCAGTTAAACTGTGTGATATGAAAATGCTTATTTAAATTTCATACCCCTTAGTTCCCTTTTTTGTGAACCTGACATAAAATCAACCACCTCACAGTATCGTCAAGATGCTTTTATGATGTGCTGTGTATTAAGCACTTAATACAGCACTCCACCTACAGACCAAATTCCTACACTAAGATCATCTCTAGACAACTCCATTCTGTCAACAGCTGATTAGACTGAATATGAACCACTAACTTAGGGGAAACCAGTCCATAGTACAGAATAAACTATTCCTTTTCCTTCAGTAATTGATGAACAAGACATTGGCACTGTTGTCAGTCTGTGTAAGGCGGGGGCACAATTGAAATCCTGTAATTTCAATGAAACAGCAAGGATTGTAAGGGAATGACCATGCCAACCATGTGCAAGCAGAGAAAAATAGTCTAGAGAGGGAAGCAGGGAGACAAATACAGCAAAAGAGAGATGAGGCAAAGACATTTCATAATTTCTAAGGTACTGAGAAATTACCCATTTTCTTGCTTTCTAGTTTCAGTCCCATTTGCAAGTTAGTTATATTATATTCCTGGGATGACTATAAAAGTCTCTGTTGATGACGGTGAAACACATGAACTGTAGCCTTTTCTAGGCTGCTGCTGCTGCTAAGTCACTTCAGCTGTGACCGACTCTGTGCGACCCCATAGATGGCAGCCCACCAGGCTCCCCCGTCCCTGGGATTCTCCAGGCAAGAACACTGGAGTGGGTTGCCATGTCCTTCTCCAATGCATGAGAGTGAAAAGTGAAAGGGAAGTTGCTCAGTCGTGTCCGACTCTTAGCGACCCCATGGACTGCAGCCCACCAGGCTCCTCTGTCCATGGGATTTTCCAGGCAAGAGCACTGGAGTGGGGTGCCATTGCCTTCTCCAACCTTTTCTATAATGTGAGATCAGTTTGAGATTGTAATAGAATCTATCATATTTCAGAGAGAACTGCTTTATGATATATAGGAAAGTTGCAATAAGAATAAATCTTAAGAATTCTCATTATAAAGAGGATTTTCCCCTTTTTTTCTTTTCTTTTTATTGTATTTATATGTGAAGGTGGATGCTACCTCAAACTATTGGGTTAATCATTTTACAATAAATGTAAATCAAATGCTGCATTAAACTTATACATGATGTGTTTCAAGTATTTTTCAATAAAAGTATTCCAGGTACTCTAAAATGCTAAAATTTTCCATACAACATGCTTTGTGGGAAAACTGGAAGCATACACCAGCATCTTGATCTCTTCCTGCTCTCCCATCTTTACTCCAAATACAGGGCTCAAGTAGGAGTAACTGAATCAAGAGTAGACTTTTGAGTTTTTTGAGATGTTGTTGCAGAAAGAGGCTCTTGGAAAACTAAAACGTGACTTGAAGGGTCTGGTATATGTGACACTGATAGCAAAATAAACAGAAAAATTTCTGGATCTCAAATTCTCTTTGGACTCTTTAGAGTTCTTATATTAGTTGAATTAGAGTAGTTAGGTGAATAAGATTTCAATCTTTTCCTTCATATACAGAATATGAACAAGATCAGTGAGAAAAGAAGGGGCTGAAAACTTATGGTTCATTAGAATGTCAACCAAGCAGGTGAGCTATTATGAACTAGGAGGTTATTAATAAATAGCCCACAAAGAAGGCTTAATCCTCTGTTTAAGCAGCATAAAATGTACGACTGTGCCATGGGCACTTCTAGAGTTCTTTGTTAAGATTCAGTAAGTCTATGACATGTACTTGCTGGTCACATTAGGAATTTTATAAGAATTTAAATTACATCTGAGGTTATGTCCATCACATATACTAATTTTAGCTGCCAGGAATATTCTCAGTGAGAAACAGCCACTATTAAGATTTCATATTTAATTCTTGCCACAAGTCAGAGGCAAAACAATACTATGTCTTTCATTTAAAGGTCATTGTAATAGCTGGAAAAAGGGAAATAAGAGTTATGTCCATGCTCCTCAAATTTACAACATCCTTAGACTAGTTAATGTTCTTACAGAATAGTCACAGACCATCAGTTCAGTTCAGTCGCTCAGTAGTGTCCAACTCTTTGTGACCCCATGAATCGCAGCACGCCAGGCCTCCCTGTCCATCACCAACTCCCGGAGTTCACTCAGACTCATGTCCATCGAGTCCGTGATGCCATCCAGCCATCTCATCGTCTGTCGTCCCCTTCTCCTCCTGCCCCCAATCCCTCCCAGCATCAGAGTTTTTTCCAATGAGTCAACTCTTCGCATGAGGTGGCCAAAGTACTGGAGTTTCAGCTTTAGCATCATTCCTTCCAAAGAAATCCCAGGGCTGATCTCCTTCAG
>SJYV01048576.1:1085396-1109757 GCA_006410875.1 Neotragus pygmaeus | reverse complement strand
GGGACGGAGCTCCCTCCCTACCTCTTTTGTCTCTATTTTTTGGTCTTCTATATTTTTCCTACCTGTTTTTGAAGCCAATGATCTGCTTTGCTGGATGCCTGAAGTCCTCTGCCAGCCTTCAGAAGTTGTTTTGTGGAATTTACTCAGCGTTGGATTGTTCTTTTGATGAAATTGTGTGGGAGAAAGTGATCTCCCGTCTTATTCCTCCGCCATCTTCCCGCCCTCCTCCACACACATTTTTTAAAAGTGTACCTGCCATGAACTCAACCCTAGCAATCTGCCACTAAAACTATGAAGGATATGTCAGCAGGGGAAGAGCTAGGATTCAAGAAATAGGAGATACTGTGGAAAAGAGAAAAGAAGGAAATACAATCATGAGTTATTAAATGGCCCAGTGGCAAATGATATTCCCCTGTTTGTTTTTTCTTTCTTTTTAAAAAATGTTGTATTTATATAAGATTATGGGTGTTCATGAAACTTATTGTGGTAATGATTTCATGATGTATGTAAATTAAATCATTATGATATACACCTTAAAAAAAAAAGAAAATAAGGAAATATCCATTTAAATACTGAAGAGAACCTCCAGAATGATAGCTCAGTTTCGAGGCTAGAGAGCTTCCATGCAGATTGGAAGACAGAAGTCTAAAGAAATTTCTAATGTATTTTTGACAGCAGTTTTATTGATATATAATTTATTGTTGCTGTTCAGTTGCTCAGTCATGTTGGGCTCTTTGTGACCATGAACTGCAGCATGCCAGGCTTCCCTGTCCTTCACCATCTCCTGGAGTTTGCTCAGACTCAAGTCCATTGAGTTGGTGATACCATCCAACCATCACATCCTCTGTTGTCCCCTTCTCTTTTTGCCTTCAGTCTTCCCCAGTCTTTTCCAAGGAGTCAGTTCTTCTTCTTTTTTTTTTTTTACTTTATTTTACTTTACAATACTCTACTGGCTTTGCCATACATCGACATGAATCCACCACAGGTGTACACGAGCTCCCAATCCTGAATCCCCCTCCCACCTCCCACCCCACAACGTCTCTCTGGATCATCCCCATGCACCAGCCGCAAGCATCCTGCATCGAACATAGAGGTGCCGGTCAGTTCTTCTTTTTCAAGTGGCCAAAGTATTGGAGTTTCAGCTTCAACACTTGTCCTTCCAATGAAAATTCAGGGTTGATTTCCTTTAGGATTGACTGGTTTGATCTCCTTGTTGTCCATGTGACTCTCAAGAGTCTTCTCCAGCACGACAGTTCAAAGGCATCAATTTTTCAGCGCTCAGCCTCTCTTATTGTTCAGCTCTCACATCTGTATACGACTACTGGAAAAACCACAGCTTTGCTTAGATTTGACCTTTGCAGGCAAAGTTATGAATCTGGTTTTTAATATGCTATCTAGGTCGGTCATAACTTTTCTTCCAAGGAGCAAGCATCTTTTAATTTCATAGCTGCAATCACCATCTTAGCCTTTAGTAATTAAACTCATCAATTTTGTTTTAGATAGCATTATTTTGTGATTTTAAAATAAAGACTCTTGATAGATAGCAAGTAGGAATCTGCTGTGTGAGACAGGGAGCTCAACCTACTGCTCTGTGACAACTTAGAGGGGTTGGATGGGGTGAGATGGGAGTGGGGTTCAAGAGGGAGTGGACATATGTATACCTGCTGCTGATTTATGTTGATGTATGACAGAGGCCAACACAGTATTCTGAAGCAATTATCCTCCAATAAAAGAATAAAGTCTCAATTGACTTACTGGAGTGGTCATCATGTTTTGTCCAAATATGATGTCAATACACCAATAGTTTCATGTCACCCTTGATAATGTTTCATAAGAGGATCTTCTCTGGGAACCAATAATGGAGTGGGTTGCCATTTCCTTCTCCAGGGGATCTTCCCAGCCCAGAGATCAAGCCTCAGGTCTTCTGCATTACAGGCAGATTCTTTACCAACTAAGCTACAAGGGAATCTCCAAACCATTCCTTTCTCTAGGGGATCTTCCCAACCCAGGGACTGAACCCTGTCCTCCTGCATTGCAGGGAGATTCTTTACTGTTTGAGCCATCAGGAAAGCCCCCATCGGGGTACCAAGTCTGAACACAAAGCCAATCCAAACAGGTCAACTTCTACCTTTTATCAGTGAACTTATCACTTAAACTCTGTATTTTTCTGCTCTTTATCCCAAATCATTACACCATCAGATTTGCATGTTTCCAAAATATATATAAAGGTAGCACTTGTATAAATGTTCTGTTTATACTTTACACAAATATCATCTCAAGGGGACAATCTAAATCACAATCATCATATTATTAAACACAGAACCAATCTTAAGAGACTTTTCCAATTATGTGACTGAGGGACACTATAAAAAATACAGAAGTAACAATGAAAAAAGTAAATTTAACGTATCTAAAAAAAATACAAATAAAATGAAAATATGTCTGAAGAGGCATAACAAATAGCTGTGAAAAGAAGAGAAGCAAAAAGCAAAGGAGAAAAGGAAATAAATAAGCACCTGAATGCAGAGTTCCAAAGGATAGCAAGGAGAGACAAGAAAGCCTTCCTCAGTGATCAATGTGAAGAAAAGGGGGAAAACAACAGAATGGGAAAGACTAGAGATCTCTTCAAGAAAATTAGATACCAAGGGAAGATATCATGCAAGGATGGGCTCAATAAAGGACAGAACTGGTATGGACCTAACAGAAGCAGAAGATATTAAGAAGAGGTGGCAAGAATACACAGAAAAACTGTACAGGAAAGATCTTCACGACCCAGACAATCATGATGGTGTGATCATTCACCTAGAACCAGACATTCTGGAATGTGAAGTTAAGAGGGCCTTAGAAAGCATCACTACAAACTAAGCTAGTGAAGGTGATGGAATTCCAGTTGAGCTATTTCAAATCCTGAAAGATGATGCTGTGAAAGTGCTGCACTCTGTATGCCAGCAAATTTGCAAAACTCAGCAGTAGCAACAGGACTGGAAAAGGTCAGTTTTCATTCCAATCACAAAGAAAGATAATGCCAAAGAATGCTCAAACTACCACACAATTGCACTCATCCCACACTCTAGTAAAGTAATGTTCAAATTCTCCAGGCTTCAGCAATATGTGAACCATGAGCTTCCAGATGTTCAAGCTGGTTTTAGAAAAGGCAGAGGAACCAGAGATCCAATTACCAACATCTGCTGGATCATCGAGAAAGCAAAAGATTTGCAGAAAAAAACATCTATTTCTGCTTTATTGACTATGTCAAAACCTTTGACTGTTTGGATCACAATACACTGCAGAAAATTCTGAAAGAGATGGGCATTCCAGACCATCTGAGCCTCTTGAGAAACCTATAGGCAGGTCAGGAAGCAACAGTTAGAACTGGTCATGGAACAACAGACTGGTTCCAGATAGGAAAAGGAGTANCTGGACGGATGATGTGGGGTGGGAGGTGGGAGAGGGGTTCATGTTTGGGAGCTCATGTACACCCGTGGCAGATTCATGTCAATGTATGCCAAAACCAATATAGTATTGTAAAGTAAAATAAAATAAAAATAAAAATAAATTTTTTTTAAAGAAAAAAAGAAAAAGCCTGGTTGATTCCACTATCAACATTTTCAATTTCAATTTTCCCAATAAAATCTGGGCCTATAAAATCCTGTAAATTTTTTTCAATATCTCACAGTTTGAAACCCCTCAAGCACTTCCGTTGATGCTGCCCAATCTCAGTGTTCATTTCTTTAATCCAATAATTTTAAACATATCTCTATAAATATTCTCTCAAATAAATCTGTATTTCATCAAAAATTCTTTATTCAAGGACTAATTTTTAAAATCCAGTAAGCTCCCATAAGCTATTTGCTACTGACTTTCAAGTGATAGCTAGAAAATTAGAATTCTTCAAAATAGATGTACAAATTTTTCCTCCATTTTATTAAATAAGAATATAATCAGGATTATATATTTTTACATTGAACCCTACCACTGTAGAAATAAACTAATATCTGCACTAGGTAAAACCACAAAAATTAAGGTGGAGGAGGTAAATTCACTTCATCATGCCTCTGAGTTTTTGATTCAGCTTTGTTAGGCGCTTTTGCTCATTACAACAATTCACCAAGTACTCCAGCATTTGAGGTTAGAAAGTACATTCAATATCAAAAAATGATTTCTTTACATTTGCCAGCTTCCCAACTGAGATTTTTTAACACTCAAGCAACCCCTTCCCATTAAAAGCTCTTTTGTGATTCCACCTTGCCTCTGGGTTTTCGTTTGATGCAGATTCTCTCCAAGAGATGCTTTGAAAATCTTTTGTTGATGCCTTGGGAACAACTTCTCAGTAAAAAGTGGTTTTGAGAAGAGCTCTTGTGGCTTCCCTGATAGCTCAGTTGGTAAAGAATCTGCCTGCAATGCAGGAGACCCCAGTTTGATTCCTAGGTTGGGAAGATCCACTGGAGAAGGGCTAGGCTAACCACTCCAGTATGCTTGGGCTTCCCTTGTGGCTCAGCAGGTAAAGAATCTCCTGCAATGTGGGAGACCTGGGTTCAACCTCTGGGTTGGGAAGATCCCCTGGAGAAGGGAAAGTCTACCCACTCCATTATTCTGGCCTGGAGAATTCCATGGACTGTATAGTTCATGCACTCACAAAGAAAGGACATGGCTGAGTGACTATCACTTAACTTGTGGCCTATGGAGAGAGAGGCCACATAGCTACACAGCACTGCACTCACAGCTCTGCTGCAAACTGGCAGTGATACATCAAACTGCCCATGGGCAATATTAAGTACTGCATTATTAAAAAGAAACTTACCCCTTCAGAGTGCTAAACTCATACTAAGTATTACTTTTCTCTAAAATCATCAACTTAAGAATAGCTAGGATATTTCAAAGGTAAACTATCTTAACAATATTGTAAAGTAATTAGCCTCCAATTAAAATAAACAAAATTTATATTTAAAAAAAGGTAAACTGTCTTAAAAACATAATAAAATGGATATGCAAAGATTAGCACTTGCTTTCCAAATATATATATTTTAAAAAGTGAAAATCAACAGCTCCTGGGAGTGATTTTTATAAATCACTTTATATATACATAGATGTGTGTGTGTGTGTACATACGTGGGCTTCCCAGGTAGTGCCACTGGTAAAGAACCCTCCTGTAAATGCAGGAGACATAAGAAATGTGGGTTCAATACCTGGGTTGGGAAGATCCCCTGGAGGAGGGCATGCAACCCACTCCATGCTGCTAATTCCTTCAGTTTCATTTATTTCTTTGCAACCCTATGGGCAATAGCCCACCAGGCTCCTATGTTCATGGGTATTCTCCAGGGAAGAATACTGGAGTGGGTTGCCATGCCCTCCTCAGAGGATCTTCCCAATCCAGGGATCGAGCCTGTGTCTCTTACATCTCCTGCATTGGCAGGTGGGTTCTTTACCGCTAGCACCACCTGGGAAGTGCATGTGTGTAAACACACACACGCGCGTGCAAAGAGAGAGAAAGATCTTTAAGACAAAAATCAAAGTAAAGACTATATGATTCTGTGGAGAATTCTGCCTCTGACCTGCTAGGTTCTGAGGAATTACATGAAATTTTTGAAAATGAATGGCTGGGAATCCAAACACATCTAATGTTTCTTAATAGTAAAATACAAATCATTTCATTTTCCTTAAAAATATGGCTGAGTGGGCTCAAGAAAGTACATGAAACCTGTGGATTTCTACTAGACTTCTGCCAACCAGGAATGGTGTCTTTAACACTAAATTTGGGACTTAAGCTAATTTGTTAAACTTAAAAAAAAAAAACTGTCTTATCCTAAAATATGGTTAGATTCATAGAAGTTCATAAAGATTTACAGCTAGATTTCATGCCACCTTCACCCAATTTCATTCCAATTGTTATATCTTAGTTATAATAAATAACAGAAGTAGAAATTTGACATTGGTGAGATGTTTGCATTTCTGAATGATCTAGAATTTTCCAGTAATTTCTGACTGATAAAGAATTCTAGGTCAACAGATATTTTATTTTATTTTTCATTAGAAAAATACTGCACCACTTCCTTCTGGTCACTATGGTTTCTTCTTAGAAACTGGCTGTTGTTCCAATTGCTTTTTCCTTCGAGGAATGAGTCATTTCTCTCTAGCTTTTTCAACATTTTCTTTGTGCTTAGTCTTCAGAAGTTTGAATAGGATATGTCTTAGTGCAGATATCTTTGAGTTTACTTTGTTTGAAGTTTACTAAGCTTTGTAAATCTGCAGGTTTCAGGGTTTTGTAATAGTTAAGACATTTTCAGCCATTATTTCTCCCAATGCTTTGTAAATCCCATACTTTTACTCCTCTCCTTCTAGGATTCTGCTGACTCAAAGCAATACTTTAGTTAAAGTCCTACATGTCTCTGAAATTTTATAATTTTTCCAATATATATCACTTTGTTGTTCAGACTGGGTGATTTCTAGTGTTTTATGTCTCAGTTTTATTTCTATTATTTTTTATTTATTGATTCGTCTGTCTTTTTCACCCTGCTGTTGAGTGTGTCCATTGAGTTTTTATTTTTATACTTGTATTTTTTACTTCTAAATGTGCCATTGTGTTCTTTATAATGTTTACTTCTTTTCTGAGACTTCTGTTTCTCTGTTGAAACCATGCTTTAGATATTTTAAAGACAATTTTTAGATCAGTTTTAGGCTCACAAAAAATTGATGTGAAGGGTGTCCTTTATCACCTTTGCCACTCTAAATTATCAATATCACCCATCAGAATGATACATTTCTGACCAAGGATGCACTTATATTAGGTCATATTCACCCAAAGTTAGAAGTGTACATTCTGAGTTTTGACAAATATGCAATGAGATATAGCCATCATTATTATAGCATCGGGAATATTTTTTACTGCCCTAAGAGCCCTCTGTGTTCTGCCTATTCATCTCTCCTTCCTCCTCTCTCAGCCTCTGGCAACCTCTGATCTGTTTATTATCTTCATAGTTTTGTCTTTTCCAGAATGTCATAGAGTTGTAATAATAGATACAGCCTTTTTAGATTGGCCTTTTCACTTAATATTATGCATTTAAGCTTTCATCATAACTTTTCACGACTTGACAGCTCAACTCTTACTAGCACTGAATAATAATACATTGTCTGGATGCTCCACAGCTCCATTCACTAAAGGGTATCTTCAAACCACTGAAGGGTATCTTGGTTGCTCCACAGGTTTCCATAATTATTAACATTACTATTCAGGTTTTAATGTGTATACAGACAAGTTCTTTGGATAAATAAGAATACAAAGGAACATAATTGATGAATTGTGTAGTAACGGTACATTTAGTTTTGTAAGAAACTACTAACCTATCTTCCAAAATAGTTGCATCATTTTGTATAACCATGAGCAGTGAACGAGAGTTTCTGTTGTTCTAGTTTCTCACCAGCTTTTGGTGTTGTCACTTCCCAGATTTTCCCATTTGATACATGGGTAATGATTTATCTTCTTGTTGTTCTAATTTGCATTTCCAGGATGATATATGATATAAAACACATGTATATCTTCTTTCATAAGGTATTTGTTACAGTCTTTGCCCATTCTTAGTTGTGATGTTTGCTTACTTATTGTTGAATTTTAAGAGTTCTTTGAATATTTTCGGTAGCAGTCTTTTATTAGGTGTGTATTTTGCAAATATTTTCTTTCAGTCTGTGGTTTCTTATAATTCTCTTGACATTGTCTTTTACAGAACAGATTTTTAAATTTTAGTGAAGTTCCACTTATTCTTTCATGAAAAGTACTGTAGAGTTGGTATTATATCCATGTAGTGTAGATTAAGCATGCAAGATATATATATCCACCACAAATCTGAATGTTTATATATTCAACATATGTCAGAAATGTCCAAACTATGTTCTGTAGGTGTTCAATAAAGCACTGGCATTTCCACAGTACATGAAGATCATGGCAGCTTAATGACTGAAGAGTATCAGTTTTCAGTGCAGTATTCATTATGAGGCAAAAAGCAGATAAATAGCAACATCTTTTGTAAGTAGCAAAATAAAGTTAAAACACTGATCAATAGATAGGAGAGAGGGAGAGGACTAGGACACTGCCAGGGAAAAGGAGTAAGACAGATGCGGTTCAAAATTGTGGCTCAAGAAGTCTATGAACAGCCTTATGAGAAAGAGTGGAGCCTTTTCAGGTCACATTCAGTTCAACTAGATGTTCTCTTTCTCCCAGAGCTAGAGCTGGCTATAAAACCTTTTCCACCACAGCAAGGTAATTATGCAGTGGTAGCATCAGATGTATTTGTGGACTATATTACCACTATATATTATCACTGGAAAAGTCAGTATGTCCTAATCCCCAAAGTGTGATTGATAATTCATTAGAGAAATGGATAAACAGCAGAGCAACAGAAATGAAGCACTCATTTATTTTTAAGGCTATATTTTAAACAACTGAATAATCTCTTAATTTGTAATCAAAACCAATTCAAGAAAATGCCTAGACAAATGTCAAATAATACATGGAAAAGACCAAAAAATACCCAGTAACAAACAGAAACACTAGGCAGGAAGAAAATAGACACTACCCTCCCCCTAAGTTTTCACAACTGAGTTTTGCAGAGTCCAAACCGTTTGTTCATCCCTTCTCCTGACTCTTACCAACTGAAAACATGTCTGTTAAAATAAGGTTTCATTCCCACCAGAGTGGAAGGGAATGCTTTTCCAAGCCTTCTGTTCTCAAAGGACCTCAGTTTGAGACTTCTCCAATACAGGTTCAGAGAGATGCTGATGAGATTGAAAGAAGGTGAAGCCAATAATCTGAAAATTGCTTGCATTGCCAGTCTACGCTTTTGTTAATAACTTTTTAGAATAAATCTATGTTTTGTAAAGAGGGAAATTATATTATATCCCATGTGTTTATTAGAAAAAATCATTCTATGCAAATGCTTAGAAAGTGGTCTTCCTAACATACTCAGTGTTTGGAAGTCGAAAGCCCAAGTGCTCGTTTTTCGTATCTAGTATCTAGTCATATATCAGGTGTCCATCAGGATTACTGCCCATACTTCAGCACGGTGACCCCACCCCTGACTCATATAGTCCTGTGAATCTCAGACTTTCCTATTTTACTAATAACTGGTTAGGGTAGGGGTAGTTGCTGAAAGTAGAATGAGTTCCTTTCTGGGTAAATGAACGCCTCTTTTCTTCCACAGAAAAGATACGGTGGGGCCAATTATTTTACCACTCTATTATTTACCGAAAGCCTTAAGGAAAATAATTTGTTATAATATTATATATGTATACATGGGTATTTGTGTTTACAAGTATACTTATAGTTCTTTTACACTTTCAGCACATACACATTACCATTTGGTTTCAAGAACTCCATAAATGCTGTAATGTGGGGTTTGATTTTCTCAGAGAAAATCGGCTGTCTCTATGAACTCTCATGTTGTATTATCTTAGTATAGTGAGCTTCCTGATTGAGGTAGCTTAATTTAACAGAGTAAATACTTATTGTGCTCTTACTGTTTGGAACAAGTAATAATCAACTTTCTAAAAATGGTGACCAAGTAGAGTACATCACTTATGTTAAACTGTCCTCAAGAATCTACCTGGGCTCAGGTATCTGTCACTTTCATAAGACTAAAATTAGTAAGTTCTAACACTGTAGTTATATTAGAAATGGGTAAATTCATGTCAAATAAGTCCCCAATGCTTATTCAGAGATAAGACAGACAAATGGGAAGCTGTGCAGAGATAGAAATCAATATCTTCTCATTTTAAATCAAAGGCAAAATTAAAACTAAAAGGAGTAAATATATATTCTATTCAACCTTCCTGAAAAATATGAAATGCCCCATGGCGATACTATGAATTACCTCATTTCTGTGCCACGTGATATTATGATTCCATCAGCAATAGACATTTACAGAAAAGGCTACCATAAACTTCAATAGCTGTCATAATGACTGTGAATAATGAAAATGCCTCTCACTGGTTTGATCTCTGGAGCAAGTGAGGAGACAAAAGCTCATTTCAATACAGAACGCATTTTTCTCAGGAATCTCTTACTTTTGAAATTTTCTGTCTTGCCTATGTCATTAAATCTAGAGTTCTAGATGGTTAGGAAACTTAGGTTTGTCTTCTGAATGTCTCTGATTTTTAAGTTATAAGGGAGATGTTCCCATCTGAGTGTCATAAAAAGTATTAGTATTTTTATGTAATTTTGTTCCCAAGGTCTAAGTGTGTGAATACATTTATAATTTACAATAGGCATAAATATTAGCCAAATAATCATTTTAAGGAACAATAGTACAGACCAATTCACCTTCCAAAGATCCCTAGAGAACAATGACCCTCCCCAGAATACTGAAAGAGGAAATGGAGTGTGATAAGGAGATAGATATGTAGCTACTTACTGAAAGTCAGTTATAAGTTACTTTTATATGTAAAAAACTAGAAGATAATGCTTTCTTGACTTGTAAGCAGGAATCTCTTTATGTCATATTATAGCTTTAAAGTCTGTATACAGTCAATGCTAGAACCATAAGAAGACCTTATTTTCACGAATGCAGTCATTAATTAAAAGAAAAAATAGATGAACTGACAACACAAATTCCATATAATCCACTTGTAGGGTAAGGAAGCAATGCAGCATCTATCTCGAAGAAGAGCTGACATTAAGATAAAGAGAGTAGTTCTGAAAGCCTGGCTTAGGCAAAAAGAGATTTTCCAGCACAAAAATGTAGAAATGCTGTGTCCCTCTATGAGGCCAAAGATGGGAAAAGAAAGCCATGTAGAATATTTAGTATTCTGTATATTTTATACATGATGTTATTATGTTATTTCCATGTCTTATTGTACCTTATGCTTTTTCCTCCATTCTCCACTCAAAATCCTGCATAATATTATGTACAGTTTGACGTTATTCACAATAATGTAGAAAGAACACTAGCTAATGGGGCAAAGATTTGGATCTCAGCTGCTAACCTGTCAATGACTTGATATCTAACCTGCTATGTCTGTGCCTCAATTTCAATTTCTTCATTTGCAAAAATGAGATTATAATTAAGGGATTGGTTACTCCCGATTCTAATAATTATGAGACCAGAGAACTCAGAGGACCCCATCAAACATCTCTCTTTAATAATCAGAGAAGCCTGTGGGTTTTATAAACAGAAGAAGGCATTTCCTCCTTAGTTAGTTTACCTCTCTTCTTTAATCTAGTTCTCCAATTAAGGATTTCAAGGAAGTGAAACTGAGTCACCTTCTTGAATTTTCTTGACCTTTTAGGACTCACATGGAGTACCAAGTTCTTTTTCATTCCCCACATCATTTTGACCTGTACTGGTCCCCATTTGTTGAGTAACCTTGAACACATATCTGTATCATTCTGTTGACATAATATACCCTGGAGTCTCTCTTTGCACCTAGACAAAATTATCTTATAAATTAAATAGGGGGCTCCTTCACTCCAGGGAATATATGTCATATATTTAATCTATTTCTTTAACCTCATAGTATTTAACACAAAAATGGAGACACAATATTAGAATACATAGACTCTTAAACCTTTATGTCTAGAATTGGCTTAATACAATTTCATATCCCAATATATGTAAGTTATTTATATATTATATACTAACACACTAAACTACTGGCAACCCACTTCAGCATTCT
Organism: Neotragus pygmaeus; assembly: GCA_006410875.1. Classification (NCBI taxonomy): domain Eukaryota; kingdom Metazoa; phylum Chordata; class Mammalia; order Artiodactyla; family Bovidae; genus Neotragus; species Neotragus pygmaeus. The sequence continues at coordinate 1,098,096 of SJYV01048576.1, read as the reverse complement.
TGCCTGGAAATCCCATGGACAGAGGGGCTTGGTGGGCTATCATCCACGGGGTCACAAAAAGAGTTGTACTTGACTTAGTAGCTAAACAATGACAGAAATACTCTGCTAATATTATATGTGCATTATAAAACATGCAAAAATTGAAATCATATTAATATAAATGGAAGTTCTAACATTTTGTCACTAAACACTAATAGATCACCTCTAGCACTGACTTTGATGTATGGCAAAGCCAATAGAGTATTGTAAAGTAAAATAAAGTAAAAAAAAAAAAAAGGAAAAAAAATAAAGTCAAAAGCTGTTCCTAAAACAATAAATAAATAAAAATAAAGTGGCTTATTCTTATTAAAAAAAAAAAGAAATCACTGATTTAGATAGGTCTTTTCAAAAAGAGGGGCTTAGAGGCTTGTACAGAGATGTCTTAGAGACTGTTTCGGTAGTGAAAACAGGAAACTGTAGTGAGAGCTCTGATGTTTTCTACTTGCCACCCACCCACACTCATTTGCTTCAACCTGGTAACTTCAATATTTGATTGCTTTTCATACCATGGATTTATGAAATGTTGTTTATGTACAAAGAGTTACATTACAAATCATGTATTTTAAAATTATAATATGAATTATTATTTCCATGTAAAATGTATAAACACAGACAATAATTTATCAAGTTCATGCCAATTAAAGGTTAATAACTTTCCTGTTTTCAATGAAGCCCACTCCATTTCATTAATTTAAGAAACATTTTCTAAGACCTGTTATGTACCAGCACAGAGACTCTTATTAATCTGTTATATTTTTCCGTATATCATTCCTTCTCTAAACATAAAATAGTAAAGATTGTGTAACTGTTTAGGAGGTCATTTTAACATTTCAAAGGGGGTTATTGTAGGAAAAAAACAAAAGCAAGTCTGTTTAGAAAATTATTTCCTAAAGAAAATATACAGTCTAGAAGTCTAAAAAATACCGACAAATTTGAATGTATAGGAATTTAAAACTTCACACCAAAGCCAAGTCAAAAGACAAACAATAGGCTGGGAAATTTTTGCAACATAAATAATGAACAAAGGTTTATTTATAACATACAAAGATCTCCAATAAATCAATACAAATGTGACAACTGGCCAACAAAGAAAAAAGGTATCAATATGAATTTCATAGCAAAATAAGTACTATCAGTCTACAAATATATGGAAAAATATAATACAAATTAAAATAAAAAGATAACATTATCCACTCAAATACATACAAAATAACATATCAATTATACTTATGATTCAAAAAGTGTATGGGAACATTATCACATTTCTATACTAATGTCAGAAATAAATTTGAGAGAGTTTTAAAGAGACAATTTGGAAGAGTCAATGAAAAATAAAAATATGCATTTTTTTTTACCCTAGAATTCTACTTCTAATAATGTACACTGCAGAAAACTGCACATTTGCATATAGCACTTTTTGCAGTGAAACCTGGGGAAATGTGCATATAGGAGAAAAATAAATTAAAACATGCATCAGTTTTACGGACTAATATAACAATAAAAAATAATATTTCTTTAGGCTTTAGGAAATGAGAAAACATTAGCAAAAACAACACGCATGACAATCTGTATGATAGGATTTCACTTGTGTACTCCTCCATACTGAAGAAACAGAATAATATAGGGTTTATTTTTGTAAATATGAATGAGTCTGTGTCTGTGTATGCACATATACCATAATCTAACAAGAGTGACCTATGAAGAGAAAAGTAGAATGGACAAAAAGAAACTCTTCCTCTAAACTTTTTTTTTATTCTTTTTGTTTGAACTGTTACAAAAGACTGCTTTGTTATTTTAATTTAAACATCTAATGCACACAGTAAAATATACACACTCATATTCTCTCATTCTGTTGTGCACACACAGATAAGCACAGAAAAATATAACTTTAGACCTAAAGATTGAGTGTAAAGTTTGTAAAATGATTGGTCTGGCAAAAATTAATAATAGTCTTAATCACAGTGGTGAAAAATAAAAAAAGGTCTTTGAAACTGTCCTTTTTGTAACAAAATGTTCCTTGGCCCATCAATTCTTCAAGGATAGCAAACACATAAATGGGTGGGAAAAGAGAGGCAAGAAATGAAATTGTAAGTCCTTATTATGCATCAAAGATATAGCTAACATTTTACCTATATAATCTCATTTAATGTTCATTCCTTCTTAGTGAGGTAAGTTTTACTATTTTTCTTTATAGATGAGATATTTGAGACTCAAACAGGCTAAGTAAGTTACTCAAAGTTACTAACCAGAAAATCCTAAAGTCTGAATTTTAGTTGAGTCTTATTCCAAAATCAGCCTTATTAGTCAAGGTCATAATTGGAATAGCAGCAATGGAGAAGACATCGGTTTGACGCCAGGGTTGAGAAGATTTTCTGGAGAAGGAAATGGCAAACCACTCTAGTATTCCTGCCTGGATAATCCCCATGGACAGAGGAGCCTGGTGGGCTGCAGTCCATGGGGTTGCAAAGAGTTGGATACAACTGAGCAACTAAACACATATGCCAGTATTCTAGCCTGGGAAATCCCATGGATAGAGGAGCCTGGCAGGTTATAGTCCATGGGGGTCACAAAAGAGTCAAACAAGACTTAGCAACTAAAGAACAACAACAGGCATAGCACATGTGAATTGGATAATTTGAAGAGTTTAGAGAAGGGCAATTAATTAAAATTTGGGCGTGAAGTAAGAAAGCCACAAAGGATAGTGCCTTTCCCAGGACTCAGTTCAGTTCAGTTCAGTCACTCAGTCGTGTCCAACTCTTCACGACCCCATGAATCACAGCACGCCAGGCCTCCCTGTTCATCACCATCTCCCGGAGTTCACTCAGACTCACATTCATCAAGTCCGTGATGCCATCCAGCCATCTCATTCTCTGTCGTCCCCTTCTCCTCCTGCCCCCAATCCTTCCCAGCATCAGAGTCTTTTCCAACAAGTCAACTCTTCACGTGAGGTGGCCAAAGTATTGGAGTTTCAGCTTTAGCATCATTCCTTCCAAAGAAATCCCAGGGCTGATCTCCTTCAGAATGGACTGGTTGGACCTCCTTGCAGTCCAAGGGACTCTCAAGAGTCTTCTCCAACACCACAGTTCAAAAGCATCAATTCTTCGGCCCTCAGCCTTCTTCACAGTCCAACTCTCACATCCATACATGACCACAGGAAAAACCATAGCCTTGACTAGACAGACCTTAGTCGGCAAAGTAATGTCTCTGCTTTTGAATATGCTATCTAGTTTGGTCATAACTTTTCTTCCAAGTGCTCTCCAAAGCTGAAACTGCAGAGAGCAGAAGTGGTTATGGGAAGACAGCTCTTTGAAAAAGCCATCTCTGGGAGCTGTGACCTTCCCTTTAAGAAACTCCCTCTCAGGAAGTTCTAATCACTTAGTGTAATATAATTTCAATGTGTTAAGGGATTCCTCTTGTAATTAAGTCTGACTTTCCAGAGGCTTATTTTAATACATCCAATGAAAGAGGAATTAAAGGTCAGAAGTCACCAATCGAGGTTTTGCTGCTAATTTACAAACCATTCTCTTAAGACTATTCCCTTATACAAGACATTGAAATCTTCTTTTAAAACTTATATTTTCTTTTATGAATCTCCATAATGATACTATGAATGCATTGATACAGCCTGGTGTCTAGAACCATCCAATAATCGGACAAGCAAAGAAATTTTTTTCTGCCTCTTTCTGGTTTCTATGCAAAACCAATACAACATTGTAAAGTTAAAAAAATAAGTAAATAAATAAAAATAATAAAATTAAATTAAATAGAACGGACTTTTGGCTTCTGAGGGAGAGAGTGGGATGATTTGGGAGAATGGCATTGAAGCATGTATACTATCATGTAAGAAACGAGGTGCTGGTCTATGTTCGATGCAGGATGCAGGATGCTTGGGGCTGGTGCACGGGGATGATCCAGAGAGATGTTGTGGGGTGGGAGGTGGGAGGGGGATTCAGGATTGGGAGCTCGTGTACACCTGTGGTGGATTCATGATGATGTATGGCAAAGCCAATAGAGTATTGTAAAGTAAAATAAAGTAAAAAAAAATAAAAAGAAAATAAAAAGAAAACAGATCACCTTTCATTAGGATCTCATCAGGTGGGGAAACACAGAAGAAAAATAACTGGAAGCTCACCCACTGATTTGACTCCTATTATGAGCAAATACATAAAAATTTAAGGAATGGGATCTTAAAATAGCAGAAAAATAAAAGTGTTTAAAAATTATTTTGGCACTGTATGAACAAAGGATAAATTGAGCATTGGGATGCATAGAGGCCATTTGTGAGAGGAAGAATCTCAGACCAGCAGACAAAATATGTGAGATAAACCCATGTTTTATTTAATGAGAAATGATATGTTTGAAGTACAGGTGATTTATACTAAACTTTGTGTGCATAATACGAAAACGAAATGAATTTGAGTTTCTACTTTAGGTAAATTAGAAAAAAGAGAAAAGCACAAAATGATTAAGTTTATGAAAAACAAGTCAGAGTTTTTAAAAACAGGAAGCATTAAACCACTGGAGATAGGAAAAATAAATTTATCATTAGTATTCAATTGACAGAATTCAACAAAATGGATCATGACAATATACTGAAAGGACAATGGCATTTTAAAGTAGAGAGTTATTTAAACACAGGTGATCTAAAAAAACTGTTAAGAAAATATTCTCTCCTTTGAAATGTAAAACTATACCCGAATAAGTAAAACTTGCAAAATGGTTTTCAACCATGTATAAACAAAATATAGAATATTTAGCTATAGTATTAAATATTCCACAGAACGTTCTGCATTTTTCACAGTAAATATACAGGCAATTGAGTATGTTTACGTATGATCTGAAAATTGCCTTCAGTTCTCCTGCAGACTTGGTATGCTCTGCAAGAATGGCAAAGTAAGCAATTCTATCCTTTTTTTGAGGAAGGTGTGTGTGAGTGAAAGTCGCTCAGTTGTGTCCCACTCTGCAACCCAATGGACTATAGCCTGCCAGGCTCCTTTGTCCATGGAATTCTCCAGGCAAGAATCCTGCAGTGGGTAGCCTTTCCCTTCTCCAGGGGATCTTCCCTGCCTAGGGATTCAACCCAGGTCTCCTGCATTGCAGGCAGATTCTTTACTACCTGAGCCACCAGGGAAGACCATGGTGGAGGAATGAAGGTGTCTGCAGACATTTAACATGCATTTGGTCATCAGAGATTCCTTTAATGCCAATAGACGAAAGGTAGCAGTGCAATATTGTGATGACCTTAGTATTTGCATGGCATCACCATCCCCAAAGGCAGACAATAGAGCATAATGTTTATGCTGCTGCTGCTGCTAAGTCACTTCAATTGTGTCTGACTCTGTGCAACCCCATAGACAGCAGCCCACCAGGCTCCCCCGTCCCTGGGATTCTCCAGGCAAGAACACCGGAGTGGGTTGCCATTTCCTTTTCCAGTGCATGAAAGTGAAAAGTGAAAGTGAAGTTGCTTACTTGTATCTCTTAGCGACCCCATGGACTGCAGCCTACCAGGCTCCTCTGTCCATAGGATTTTCCAGGCAAGAGTACTGGATTGGGGTGCCATTGCCTTCTCCGATAATGCTTATAAGTGAAACTTTATTTCTAGTTTCCACATCTATAAAAATTGGAATAATACGACTTATCAAGGCTGTTGCATACAGCTACATAAACTGTGCACTCTACAAAACCAAAGGATGCCACCAGATAGTCCTGGCATTCATTATGCATCAGGCATTGCTCTAGGCATTTTAGGTATTAACTCATTTGCAATCCCCCTAGCAACCTGTGAGTGGACTTCCCTGGTGGCTTAGACAGTAAAGCATCTGTCTACAATGTGGGGGACCCAGGTTCAATCCCTGGGTTGGGAAGATCCCCTGGAGAAGGAAATGGCTACCCACTCCAGTACTCTTGCCTGGAAAATCCCATGGATGGAGGAGCCTGGTAGGCTGCAGTCCATGGGGTCACTACGAGTCGGACATGACTGAGCGACTTCACTTTCACTTTCACTTTAGCAACCTGTGAAGTAAGGATCAGTATTAACTCCAGTTCACAGGTGAGGAAGCTAAGATATGGAGAAGTTAATGTTAAATAACTTCTTATATTTGGTCCAAAGAATCATCAACCAATGACAGAATTTTTTTTCCAGTTTGTGTAAATAACCTTCAGAAGCTGAAGAAAGTGAAAAAATCAAATTTAGTATCTTAATAGTACAGTTCAGTTCAGTTCAGTCACTCAGTCATGTCTGACTCTTTGTGACCCCATGAATAGCAGCACGCCAGGCCTCCCTGTCCATCAACAACTCCCAGAGTTTACCGAAACTCATGTCCATCAAGTCAGTGATGCCATCCAGCCATCTCATTCTCTGTCGTCCCCTTCTCTTCCTGCCCCCAATTTCTCCCAGTGTCAGGGTCTTTTCCAATGAGTCAGCTCTTCTCATGAGGTTGCCAAAGTATTGGAGTTTCAGCTTCAGCATCAGTCCTTCCAATGAATACCCAGGACTGATCTCCTTTAGGATGGACTGGTTGGATCTCCTTGCAGTCCAAGCAACTCTCAAGAGTCTTCTGAACACCACAGTTCAAAAGCATCAATTTTTCAGCTCTCAGCTTTCTTCACAGTCCAACTCTCACATCCATACATGACCAATGAAAAAACCATAGCCCTGACTAGATGGACCTTTGTTGGAAAAGTAATGTCTCTGCTTTTTAATATGCTATCTAGGTTGGTTATAACGTTCCTTCCAAGGAGTAAGCAAGCGTCTTTTAATTTCATGGCTGAAATTACCATCTGCAGTGATTTTGGAGCCCCCCAAAATAAAGTCAGCCACTGTTTCCACTGTTTCCCCATTTATTTCCCATGAAGTGATGGGACCAGACGCCATGATCTTCGTTTTCTGAATGTTGAGCTTTAAGCCAACTTTTTCACTCTCCTCTTTCACCTTCATCAGAGTACTTAAATCAGATTCATTCCAACTGTTGATGCAGCATTATTCTAATTAGGTACTGTGATGCAGGAGAAGCTCTATAACCTTCTCTTTTCTCATTCAGTGGGTTACCTATTTCATAAAGCATACTGGTAGCTATTTATAATATACCGTATTCTTTGTAACTGGTAAGCTAACGACACTGTACTTCACCATTTCTATCAATATAGCTGAATGCTTTGTAATAGTTGTATTTACTCCTAACCTGATATATTCCCTTTTACTTGGTCCTTTACTTGCATCATTCAGTTAAGTATCATCCTTAATGATACACTTTGCTGACACTTGTGATGGTTAATGTGTAAACTTGTCCAGGCTAAGAAATACCCACATATCTGGTAAAACATTATTTCTAGATGTTTCTATGAAAGACATCTCCAGAAAAGTTTAACATTTGAATTGGTAGACAGAGTAAAGAAGGTTGTTCTCCCTAGTGTGAGTGGACATCAACAATCCCCTGAGGACTTGAATACAACAGAAAGGCAAATGATGTCTCATTGCTTGAGATGAAACATCCATCTTCTCCTGCCCTATGACATCAGTGCTCCTGGGTCCCTGGCATTTGGATTCACACTAAGTTATAATAACAACTTCCCTGGTTCTCCAGCTTGTAGACAGAAGATTGTGAGACTTCTCAATTTCCACAGTCATGTGAGCCAATTTCTATAATAAGTATGTATATATACACATGCATACCTTCCCTGGTGGCCCAGAGGTTAAAGCGTCTGCCTGCAATGCAGGAGACCTGGGTTCGATCCCTGGGTCAGGAAGATCCCCTGGAGAAGGAAATGGCAACCCACTCCAGTATTCTTGCCTGGAGAATCCCATGAACTGAGGAGCCTAGTGGGTTGCAGTCCACAGGGTCACAAAGAGTCAGACACGACTGAGTGACTTTACTTACTTACTTACTTATTTATACACCTGCATAGATGTGTGTGTGTGTGCATAGTTGTTGTTTAGGTGCTAAGTCATCTAAACTTAGCAAGAGACCTCCAATTGTTTAGTGACCCCATGAACTGCAGACCCCCAGGCTCCTCTATCCATGGGATTTCCCAGGGAAGTATACTGAAGTGAGTTGTAATATTCTTCTCCAGGGGATCTTCCCAATCCAGAGATTGAACCCATGTCTTCAGTGTCTACTTGCATTGGCAGGCAGTTCTTTACTACTGAGCCACCAGGGAAGCCCCCATATATATGTGTACATATTAATATATGTGTATATATTAATATTTTACATATACCTATGTTTACCTATATCTATCTCCTATTGGTTCTTCCTCTGGAGAACCCTGACTAATACAACATTTGAAAAGTTAACTTGAAAAATGATGTTGAGATTTTGGCACTGACATGTACACACTGCTATATTTAAAATAAAATGCCTTTCCATGAAAAAATAAAAAGTTGCTGAATTTAGTCTAAATGAACAAAATATTAAAGTCTGGGAAAGAACTCAATTACTATATCTATACTCCAAGGAAAAAACAACTAGTATATATTTAAATATTTTATGTATAAGTCTACTGTTTGTATTTATCATGTTATAAAATCTGATTTTAATTAACTTGTTCAAATAACAAAAGAATTTAGGTAAACTTTCAATAAAAAAGATATATATGGAATTTAGAAAGATAGTAATGATGGCCCTGTATGTGAGACAACAAAAGAGACACAGACATATAGAACAGACTTTTGGCCTCTGAGGGAGAGGGAGAGGGTGGGATGATTTGGGAGAATGGCACTGAAGCATGTATACTATCATGTAAGAAACGAGGTGCTGGTCTATGTTCGATGCAGGATGCAGGATGCTTGGGGCTGGTGCATGGGGATGATCCAGAGAGACATTGTGGGGTGGGAGGTGGGAAGGGGATTCAGAAAAAATAAAATAAAATAAAAATAAATAAATAAATGTAAAAAAAATAAAAAAGAAAGCAGGATTTTTCTGTATATATGCTCAGTCACTCTGTCATGTCCAACTCTTTGCAACCCCAAGTAATGTAGCCCACCACAAGGCACCTCTGTCCATCAGGATCTGGATTCTGCAGGTAATAATACCAGAGTGAGTTGCCACACCCTCCTCCAAGGGATCTTCCCAACTCAGGGATTGAACCCAGGTAGCTTACATTGCTGGCAGATTCTTTACCATCTGAGCCACCAAGGAAGACCAAGAATACTGGAGTGGGTGAATCTATTCCTTCTTCAGGGGAACTTCCAGATCCAGGAATTGAACCAGGGTTCCTGCATTGCAGGTGGGTTTTTTATCAGCTGAGCTACCTGAAAAACCCTATTCTGTATATACCCAGTCATTATGACATGCCAACCTGAAGTTTATCCTAAGATGGTGACTCTAAGGTTGTTTTTCAACACTTTCATAGCAGAATTCACACATCTAATGTCTGGATGGTTAGTGCATTTTGCACAGGCTGTAAATCTTTCTATCTATCTTTCTTTTCTTTCTATCATCTTCAAGGATGTAGGCATTATTATGAAGTTTTGTGATGAATGTTTGATGTTTGCTTTGAAAGACACACAGAATCTTTATTATATTACGAATATTCTATGTTTTGTATCTTAAAAACATGTACTAGCCTCATAACTCCCTCTCCTCAGATTCTCCAAATCTGAATACAGATAGTTAGAGTTGTTTCAGACTAACGTTGAGTGATTTTCTTGCACAGACTCTGGAAAAAAAAATCCAAAAGGAGTTTACTAAGATTATGTTTGCAAAGAAACCTAACTGTCAAGGTAAATATTTTGTGAGGGCAGCATTCACTAGCTCTATCTGCTTAAAATAAAGTTACATGGTCTTATATTACTTATTCAAGTAATTCTTTTAACATCATTAAATGAATTCAAACTACCTTCTATTTTTGAAAAATATATATTTCAAATGAACAATGATCTCTTAAAGATGGCTTCAGTATTGGGGGGACATTTAACTCCTCATAGTCAGCAGAGCTCTAGTCATATTTTGGGTTTTTGCTGATACATGTGGAAGGAATTATTCTGTTTCATAGCCTAGTCAATTCTACTTATCCTTAAAGTATCAGCTTAAGATCACAATGTTGTCCCTTACCATTCTGCTCCATTGTTTTCCATACTAACCATATAGAAATCATGTGTCCTTAATTGTCTAAATAGTACTTGTTTCACTCTTTTAATAAAATCAGCCAGATATATGATTAAGTATAAATGTTTTTGTCTTTGGAAAGCTTTGCTAGGCAAACAAATTAAACAGAAGTTTCTTAGACTCTATATCCTTACCTTTGTTTTGCCATGAGATCTAGTATGTATCCAAATTTAGTTTATTAGGAAAATAATCTGGTGATTAAGGTTATTGGTCTGGTTGTAAGAAAAAAAAAATGATGCCTTAAGTAGAACCATATATAATGAAGAGTATCAAGTAACTTATAAACCTTACATGCAGATTGGAGAATAGGATCAGAGATAAAAAGGAGGCTATGGGAAAGAACAGAACACATCTGGTAATGATTTGATGTCTGAATACCCACTATCATCCCTGGACTTTTAATTTCATCACTGTTGCTATATATGACATACAATCACTAGAATGAATAACTTTTAAACTCTTGTTTAATTTTTATTTCACTCTTTTAATTTCACTAGTCTCATTATTTTAGTTTCAGGAAGAGACTTGAACAATAATGTCTTTCTGATTATTTGGGAGGGGGTGAACTGGGAATATGAAACCCCCTTGGATCCTCAGTTCAGTTCAGTTCAGTGGCTCAGTTGTGGCCGACTTTTTGCGATCCCATGGACTGCAGCACGCAGGCTTCCCCGTCCATCACCAACTCCTGGAGTTTACTCAAACTCATGTCCATTGAGTCAGTGATGCCATCCAACCATATCTTCCTCTGTTATCCCATTCTTCACCTGCCTTCAATCTTTCCCAGCATCAGGGTCTTTTCCAGTGAGTCAGCTCTTCGCATTAGGTGGCCAAAATATTGGAGTTTCAGCTTTAGCATCAGTCCTTTCAATGAGTATTCAAGACTGATTTCTTTAGGATGGACTGGTTGTATCTCCTTGCAGTCCAAGGGACTCTCAAGAGTCTTTTCCAACACCACAGGTCAAAAGCATCAATTCTTTGGTGCTCAGCTTTCTTTATAGGACAACTCTAACATCCCTATGTGACTATTAGAAAAACCATAGCCTTGACTAGACAGACTTTTGCTGTGACAACACAGCAAAGTATTGTCACTGCTATAACAGGCTGTCTAGGTTGGTCATAACTTTCTTCCAAGGAGCAAGCATCTTTTAATTTCATGACTGCAGTTACCATCTGTCTGTGATTTTGGAGCCCCAAAAAATAAAGTCTGTCACTGTTTCCATTATTTTCCCATCTATTCGCCATGAAGTGATGGAACCAGATGCCATGATCTTCGTTTTCTGAATGTTGAGTTTTAAGCCAACTTTTTCACTCTCCTCTTTCACTTTCATCAAGAGACTCTTTAGTTCTTATTCACTTTCTGCCATAAGGGTGGTGTCACCTGCATATTTGAGGTTATTGATATTTCTCCCACAATCTTGATTCCAGCTTATGCTTCATCCAGCCCAGCATTTCTCTGCATGTAAGTTAAATAAGCAGGGTGAAAATATACAGCCTTGACATACTTGACATACTCGATTCCCAGCTGTGAACCAATCTTTGTTCCATATTCAGTTCTAACTGTTGCTTCTTGACCTGTATACAGATTTCTCAGGAGGCAGGTCAGGTGGCCTGGTATTCCCATCTCTTTAAGAATTTTCCACAATTTGTTGTGATCCACACAGTCAAGTGCTTTGGCATAGTCAATAAACAGAAGTAGATGTTTTTCTGGAACTCTCTTGCTTTTTTGATGATCCAGCAGATGTTGACAATTGGATCTCTGGTTCCTCTGCCTTTTCTATATCCAGCTTGAACATCTGGAAGTTCACAGTTTTCTGTACAGTTGAAGATTGACTTAGAGAATTTTCAGCATTACTTTGATACTGTGTGAAATGAGTACAATTGTGAGGTAGTATGAGCATTCTTTGGCATTGCCTTCCTNTTCTATATCCAGCTTGAACATCTGGAAGTTCACAGTTTTCTGTACAGTTGAAGATTGACTTAGAGAATTTTCAGCATTACTTTGATACTGTGTGAAATGAGTACAATTGTGAGGTAGTATGAGCATTCTTTGGCATTGCCTTCCTTTGGGATTGGAATGAAAACTGACCTTTTCCACCCCCATGGCCACTGCTGAGTTTTCCAAATTTGCTGGCGTATTGACTGCAGCATTTTCACAGCATCATCTTTTAGGATTTGAGATAGCTCAAGTGGAATTCCATCACCTCCACTAGCTTTGTTTGTAGTGATGCTTTCTAAGGCCCACTTGACCTCGCATTCCAGGATGTCTGGCTCTAGATGAGTGATCATACCATCGTGATTATCTGAGTCATGAAGATCTTTTTTGTATGGTTCTTCTGTGTATTCTTGCCACCTCTTCTTAACATCTTCTGCTTCTGTTAGGTCCATACCAGTTTTGTCCTTTATTGAGCCCATCTTTGCATGAAATATTCCCTTGGTGCCTCTAATTTTCATGAAGAGATCACTAGTCTTTCCCATCCTATTGTTTTCCTCTATTTCTTTGCATTGATCACTGAGGAAGGCTTTCTTATTTCTCCTTGCTATTCTTTCAAACTCTG
>SJYV01048576.1:999803-1083477 GCA_006410875.1 Neotragus pygmaeus | reverse complement strand
CTCCTTGGAAGCAAAGTTATGACAAACCTAGACAGCATATTAAAAAGCAGAGACATTACTTTGCCAACAAAGGTCCATCTAGTCAAGGCTATGGTTTTTCCAATGGTCATGTATGGATGTGAGAGTTGGAGTATAAAGAAAGCTGAGCACAGAAGAACTGATGCTTTTGAACTGCGGTGTTGGAGAAGATTCTTGAGAGTCCCTTGAACTACAAGAAGATCCAACCAGTCCATTCTAAAGGAGATCAGTCCTTGGTGTTCATTGGAATGACTGATGTTGAAGCTGAAACTCCAATAATTTGGCCACCTGATGCAAAGAGCTGACTCATTTGAAAAGACCCTGTTGCTGGGAAAGATTGAGGGCAGGAGGAGAATGGGATGACAGAGGATGAGGTGGTTGGATGGCATCACTGACTCAATGGACGTCAGTCTGAGTAAACTCCAGAAGTTGGTGATGGACAGGGAGGCCTGGCATGCCTCAGTTCATGGGGTTGCAAAGAATCGGACATGATTGAGAGACTGTACTGAATTGAACTGAACTTGGCAAGAAGGAGTTTATGATCTGAGCCACAGTCAGCTCCCAATCTTGTTTTAGCTGACTATATAAACCTTCTCCATCTTCGGCTGCAAAGAATATAATCAATCTGATTTCGGTATCGACCATCTAGTGATGTTCATGAATATGTATAGAGGCTTCTCTTATGTTGTTGAAAGAGTGTATTGCTATGACCTTGGATCCTATATACCACCAAAATTTATTCAATTCAAGATACCTCAAATAGATTTCTATACTTAATGAAAAATGCCCAGTAGCAAGACTTCATTTATTGGAGATATCGGCACAGTAGGTCAAGATTGAAGACTCATCAATATATTACAGAAATTATGAAATTAAATGGTCCCAGGTTCAAATCTGTCTTTACAATTTGTATGCTATGTAGTAAATAACATAATCGTCTCTGTATCAAAATCCCCTGTGGGAGCACATCTGTTAGGAGGTCTAAGCAAGCCTGTGTCAGTGCTAGTGCTCCACTGCTCAGTCGTTTCCAGCTGTTTGCAACTCTATGGACTGTAGCCCACCAGGTTTCTCTATCCCCAGAATTTTCCAGGCAAGAATACTGGAGTGGGTTGCCATTTCCTACTCTAGGGAGTCTTCCCAACTCAGAGATCAAACCTTCATCTTCTGTATCTCCTGCACTGCAGGCAGATTCTTTACCACTGCACCACCTTGGAAGCAAACCTATACATTTTTCTAAATGTCCCAAATTGCAAGAAGTGACCCTCCCAGACACTGAGCCATTTCTATAGGTGGGAATTATCACCCTCAGTGACCACAGCATAAGTATCATGCGATTGTTCATTCTCCATTGGAGAGGGACTGACTTGTTTTCTGGTAGATAAAATGTAGATGAGAGCTTCATCCTGTTTTCCCTAGGTTTTTTAAACATTAAGATTTGTGACTTAAAAAGAGAAGGTTTAAGAAATTATGGTCACGGGAATCATGACCATGAAGAAACCAGTTTTGGCTTAATAATGGAGGAAAGATCTGAAAGCAGAAAATAACAAAATTGTATGTTTAAAGGACAATTAAGAAATGCCTTTGTGTGACGTTATGAAAGGAGAAGAGACAGAGTGATAGAAGCAGGAGGAGTAAAAGGAAAAGAATGTATGAAAAAAGGAAGAAGAAAGAGGGAACAGAGGAACTTAGTTCCATCCTATGTAACACCCAGCGATAGAACCCAGATCTCCCACTTTACAGGTGGATTCTTTACCAGCTGAGCCACCACGGAATTCCAAGAATACTGGAATGGGTAGCCTATGCCTTCTCCAAGGGATCTTCCCAACCCAGGAATTGAACTGGGTTCTCCTGCATTGCAGGTGGATTCTTTACCAGCTGTGCTACCAGGAAAGCCCAATTTTATTTAAGCTCCTTAAAATAATAAATTATGCCAGATGCATATTGAAAGAATACACAAAATAATCAATTTATATATTAATAGTTGAATCAGAGTAGGTAAAATTAGAAAAAAGATCTTATGTTAATAATAAATAACTACATTTCATTTAAAAAGTACTTTAAGATATGTATTGAGAGAGAAATATTTGGGGAGATTGTCTATAAGACATAGGGCTTTTCAAATAGATTAAACAAACAAACAAACAAAAAAGAGTTAGGAAATTAGCTCAGTGTTAGAGAAAACTTAGAGTGAGTTAAAGATAATATCCACACACCAAGAATTTATATACTGAGGAAAACTTCTGGTTTCTTTGGAAATAAACTTTGGAAATCAATTTCCAAGTTTCCATAAATTCAGAAATCTAATGACCCTGTGAAGAAGTGAAGATAAATTCTCAAATACTACACTGATTTAACAAGATGAGATTAGTAAGTATTGTTTGATTAAGTCCTTGATCAAACCCCTCAGAGACAAATCTTTCAAGGTCTTAACAGGGAAGATTACACTAACTGGTTTCTGCATTGAATATTTGGCAGTGGAACAAGAGGATTTCCCATACAAACCTTTATTAGACATAAACTTCTGAAGGAATAATTCACTGAACATTATTTAATTAATCTGCACCATGCCATGGGAAATTAAATTTAGATAAGATTTTCATTTTAGAATGAGAGACTGAAGTACAAAAAATAATTAATAGCCTTATGTCATAGATCAGAGCTTAAAGAAAACACAAATTTTCCCCATGTCTCCCCAGAGCTGACCTCAGTCAAAGGAGGGTAAGCAAATACCTATTCCTGCACTCTGAAGGGCACTGGGAAAGCCCTCAAATGTTTCTCTTCAAAAATATCAACAAGGAATGCAATGTTTTCTTTCAGATAAACTAGATTTTTTATGACAAAGAGAACATAATGCAAATAAATATCCCTGAGAGAATTAATGCATTCCTATGTTAAGGTTTATTAGACAGCATATTTTCTTTTAATTTTCTACTTAATTAGGTCAAGACACTGAAGAAATTGGTTTAAGAACATTTATTTTGACATATTAGAGAGGCAGGTTGTGAAAAGCTGCACAATGAGATATTGGAAAGCATAAGATCCTACTCATATTAGAGTCAGTAAAAAAGAATGAAGTGGAGATCACATAGTTAATTGTTTCTAAAAATGGTGGTTAAAGGAAATTGTATCTACATCTAAGATTTTCCCAAAATCAATCCCTAGTCACGACACGTCGTCATCAGTCATGTCCGACTCTGTGTGACCCCATAGATAGCAGCCCACCAGGCTCCCCCGTCCCTGGGATTCTCCAGGCAAGAACACTGGAGCAGGTTGCCATTTCCTTCTCCAATGCATGAAAGTAAAAAGTGAAAGTGAAGTCACTCAGTCGTGTCTGACTCTTAGTGACACCATGGACTGCAGCCCACCAGGCTCCTCCATCCATAGGAGTTTCCAGGCAAGAGTACTGGAGTGGGGTGCCACTGCCTTCTCCAATCAATCCCTAATGAATACAAAACATTCAGTGGATAACACAATATATGGATCCTTCTAGACTATATGTGCCTTTCCCATTGCAGATTATTATGGCTTAAATCTGTGTCTTGTACTTGGGCTTCCCAGGTGGCTCAAAGGTAAAGAATCTGCATGCAATGCAGAAGATGCAGGTTCAGTCCTTGGGTCAGGAAGATCCCCTGGAGAAGGGAATGGCAACCCACTCCAGTATTCCTGCCTGGGAAATTCCATGGACAGAGGAACTTGCTGGTCTACTGTCCATGGGGTCAGTAAAGAGTTGGACATGACTTAGTGACTAAACAACAAATGTGTCTTATACACTGGGCTATAACTTCCTTGAAATAAAAAACTAGTCATTCATTTAACATATTTATTAATCTCCCTCTGTTTTCTAGGCAATCTAGTAAAATAATGAAAACTTCAAGGTTCTTGCCCTTAAAAATCATAAGGACTAAATGTCTTTTATCCTTATATTTTCTGCACCAAGAAGAGTGACAGAAACACTCAAACAATTCTAATTCTTATTAAAATATATCACCTATTTTATTTTTTCTTCAGAAGAGGGTAATGTCTGTCTCACTCATAGAGTAATAAAATTAATTTGAAGAAATGTTCGGAGATCATACCAAAAATTACTTCAGCAAATACCCAAGAAACAGCTAGAAAAAATTGAATACATCTAGTTATATGGAAGTAAATTTGCCATTACGTGCTGTAAACTTAGCACCTTGACAGCATTTACTGCACTATAAAGTCTCAATAAGACTTTCTCACTGAAATACAGAAGATGACGAAAATGCAAATTTCACTGTCCTCTCTGTCTTCATACTCCGATTGACTTGGAGATTTAGGAAGTTCAAGTAGAAACACTGAGATTTAGGATTCCCTGGTGGCTCAGATGGCAAAGCGTTTGTCTACAATGTGGGAGACCCAGTTCAGTCCCTGGGTTGGGAAGATCCCCTGGAGAAGGAAATGGCAATCCGCTCCAGTACTATTGCCTGGAAAATCCCATGGACAGAGGAGCCTGGTAGGCTACAGTCCATGGGGTCGCAAAGAGTCGGACATGACTGAGCAACTTCATTCACTCTCACTTAGATATGTTTGCAAAAAGTTAAGGGTTATTTCTGAAAGGACCTATGGAAATTTTGATTTAACTTATCTTGTCAACATGGTAATCACTAGATATTCAAATATAAATTAATAAAATTTATATATAAATTAATAAAAATTAAATACTATTAGAATTCAGTTTCTTAGTAACACTAGACATGTTGCAAGGGTTCATTAGAGATAGCCACCACAATGAATTGTATAGCTAGAGAACATTTCCACCACAGTAAGAAGTTCTAATACACTGTTGGTCTAGTCATAAGGGCTGCACCTTGAGGTGAGAAAACAAATTCGATATTTGTCTGGGGCCTAAGTTATGCATTTGGGTTAGGCTTAAATTAACTTACTACAAAAGTGGAATATGAAAAAGTTAGTTATTTGAGGAAGAAACAGTGTAACTACTCTGAACTGAATCTGTAAGTGGCAGAAAGCATTATGTTGATTTAGTTAGTTTAATCTAACACTACTAAAAATAAGTGAGGTAAATTTACAGTACTATTTTAAAAAGCTATGTTTAAGGGAATCTAGAAGAATTCAAGGAGCCAATCCAACATGATGAGAAGATATCTGTGACTCACTCTTCTCCTAGCCATTCCTTAGGAATGAAACTGCATTTAATATATCATTTAATCGAAACTCAATCTAGTATGGACAACTTATCTTCAACAAAGGAGGCAAGAATATACAATGGAGAAAAGACAATCTCTTCAACAAGTGGTGATGGGAAAACTGGTCAACCACTTGTAAAAGAATGAAACTAGAACACTTTCTAACACCATACACAAAAATAAACTCAAAATGGATTAAAGATCTAAATGTAAGACCAGAAACTATAAAACTCCTAGAGGAGAACATGGGCAAAACACTCTCCGACATACATCACAGCAGGAACCTCTATGACCCACCTCCCAGAATACTGGAAATAAAAGCAAAAATAAACAAATGGGGCCTAATTAAACTTAGAAGCTTTTGCACAACAAAGGAAACTATAAGAAAGGTGAAAAGACAGCCTTCAGAATGAGAGAAAGTAGTAGCAAACGAAGCAACTAACAAACAACTAATCTCAAAATATACAAGCAACTCCTGCAGCTCAATTCCAGAAAAATAAATGACCCAATCAAAAAATGGGCCAAAGAATGAAACTTACATTTCTCCAAAGAAGACATGCAGATGGCTAACAAACACATGAAAAGATGCTCAACATCACTCATTATCAGAGAACTGCAAATCAAAACCACAATGAGGTACCATCTCACACTGGTCAGAATGGCTGCGATCCAAAAGACTACAAGCAATAAATGCTGGAGAGGGTGTGGAGAAAAGGGAACCCTCTTACACTGTTGGTGGGAATGCAAACTAGTACAGCCACTATGTTGAACAGTGTGGAGATTCCTTAAAAAACTGGAAATAGAACTGCCATATGATCTAGAAATCCCACTACTGGGCATACACACCAAGAAACTAGAAGTGAAAGAGACACGTGTACCCCAGTGTTCATCACAGCACTGTTTATAATAGCCAGGACATGGAAGCAACCTAGATTCCATCAACAGGCAAATGGATAAGAAAGCTGTGGTACATATATACAATGAAATATTACTCAGCCATTAAAAAGAATACATTTGAATTAGTTCTAACGGGGTGGATGAAACTGGAGCCTATCATACAGAGTGAAGTAAGCCAGAGAGAAAAACACCAATACAGTATACTAACGCATATGTATGGAATTTAGAAAGATGGTAACGATAACCCTGTATGCAAGACAGCAAAAGAGACACAGATGTATAGAACAGTCTTTTGGACTCTGGGAGAGAAGGCGAGAGTGGGATGATCTGAAAGAATAGCATTGAAACATGTATATCATCATATATGAAACAGATCACCAGTCCAGGTTCCATGCATGAGACAGGTGCTCAGGGCTGGTGCACTGGGATGACCCAGAGGGATGGGATGGGGAGGGAAGGAGGAGGGGGGTTCAGGATGGGGAACACATGTACACCCATGGCTGATTCATATCAATGTATGGCAAAAACCACTATAATATTGTAAAGTAATTAGCCTCCAACTAAAATAAATAAATTTTTAAAAAAGAGTAATAAATAAATAAATAAACTCAATCTAGTATGGGCATCATTGTTTTACAGTCATTTATAATAGTTCACATGTATTTATATACATTTCACACTACCCATTTCCGAATAATTATTTTCTTTAGTGGTTTAATAGAGATCATATAGTTTGAAAAAGATCAATTTTAATATTTATGAAAATATTCTCTAAGCTAAAGGAACATTCTCTATTGTACCTTTAGTCATTTGTTTTTCTTATTTAAAATATGAGTTCTTAAGTTCCCTAGGTAGTCCATTTAATTTCTTAACACTAACTGTTTTATTTTTCTGTAATTCTAAAGTGGAAAATAATAACACAACTCTTCATCTAAAGTCTATAATCCTCCAGAGGAAAAGGTCATCTAGCCTCTGAGTCAACATTCCTGGTAATGATTTAAAAGTCACTCATGTTCATTCAGATTATAAGCCATGGTGTTTCTTAGGTGTTTTTCTGACATGTATTGGAACACCAGTTCTACCCATTGATTCATTCTTTATGTTGCTAAGGATACACAGAGTGTTATCCATCTTCCACAAAACAGCACTTCAATTACTTTAAGGTAACTATCATGCCTCACTGCCCTTCAAGGCTTCTATTTTCTCAAGCCTAAATAGCATCAGTTTTCTCATTCATTCCTCCCTGCCTAACTTTTCCTGCTGTTTGAATGGTCTTCTGTCAATAGAAGCTATGGATCATTTTCTTCACTCCTGATGAGTTTCCAAAAGATTAAGTGCCAACTATGAGGCATCTCCTATATTAGACTTTACGTGGTTATAGAAAGCAAAATCAACAACTTCAATCTCTTTTCTTGACAACCAAGAATATATCAGGGAAAATCTTAACTGATCAGGTAACTGGTGAGCCTCTATTTTCTGCCTGTAGACACTTAAGTACATTTTAATTTTTTTTTCTTTACAATACTGTATTGGCCATACATCAACATGAATCCACCATGGGTGTACATGTGTTCCCAATCCTGAACCCCCCTCCCACCTCCCATACCATCTTAAGTACATTCTAATATTATTAAATGTTACAATTATTTTCAGAAAGTCCATTTATGAAGGGGGCACCAGAAAATGTTAACAGTACTATGAAAAAGAAATGCATTTGATATAATCATGGCCCTGGGTGTTGTAATAAGAAAGAAAACACACACACACACACTGCCAGCTGGAGGTTATCATATAGGAGCAAGAGACAAAACCATCAAGGGAAAGATTGGTATACTGTAACTCAGTAAGTGGTTCAGACAGGAAAGAATCTGCTTGCAGTGTAGGAGATCTGGGTTTGATCCCTGGTTTGGGAGGAGTCCCTGGAGAAGGGAATGGCTACCCATTCCAATGTTCTTACCTGGAGAATTTCATGGAGAGGAGCATGGAGGACTACAGTTCATGGGGTTGCAAAGAGTCAGTAGAGAACTGAGCAACACTTTCACATTCTCTTTTCAAGATAAATCACATCTTCACACACAAAAAAAATTTTCATGAAGGAATATAAAGGAAAAGCCATAATTTTGATAAAATTATTTTTAATACATGTAAACTATTTAATACAAAGGATTAGCAGCCAGTAAGTATAAATAACTTCTAGAAATCAAGTAAGAATAATTTTAAACAACCAATATGAGAAACAAGCAAAGATTCTGAATTCATGGGGAAGAAATTTAAATGGCCAATAAAAGATGTTCGATTTCACTAGTAAAAAGCACCATCAAATGTAATTAATTAAATTTACATCCACAAAACATGCAACAAACATGTTAATATGAGTGAGTAAATAGTAACTCTCATTCGTTGCTGGTATGAAACAAAATTGGTCTGCCAACTTTGAGAGTGATTTTATAATAATAATAAATTGATTTGAATAAGTGAAAATTAAATCTATGAATAGTCATTGAGAATGAGAAACAATGTATATTATTAATGTAATCTGACTCTTCTATATTATATTAAAAGATGGACTAAATCTACTTGTGTTAAATCAAGTCACTAAATTTCAAAAATAATGTTGACAAAAATATGTACTTAAATATTGAAGCAATCCTGTAAATTCTTGGCAAAACAAAGAAATCATTGAGCTTCCCTGAGCTCAGTGGTAAAGAACACACCTGCAATGCAGGAGACACGGGTTCAATTCCTGAGTCAGGAAGATCTCCTGGCGAAGGAAGTGGCGATCCACTCCAGTATTCTTGCTTGGAAATACTATGGATAGAGGAGCTGGTGGGCTATAGTCCACGGGGTCACAAAGAGTCAGACATGACTGAGTGACTGCTGCTGTTGCTGCTGCTGCTGCTAAGTCGCTTCAGTCGTGTCTGACTCTGTGTGACCCCATAGACGGCAGCCCACCAGGCTTCCCCATCCCTGGGATTCTCCAGGCAAGAACACAGGAGTGGGTTGCCATTTCCTTCTCCAATGCATGAAAGTGAAAAGTGAAAGTGAAGTCACTCAGTCGCGACCCCATGAACTGAAGCCCACCAGGCTCCTCCATCCATGGGATTTTCCAGGCAAGAATACTCCAGTGGGGTGCCATTGTCTTCTCCGGACTGAGTGACTAAACAACAATAAATCATTAAGGGAAGGATATTGGAAAAGGGGGGTTATTTCAGGGAGAAAAAAGTGATTAATGTCAGGACAGTTATTCAAAGAGCACTTAATATGCTTAATATAGTTTCATATTATTAGAATTTCTACAGTGAAAAAATTTTTATACATTTCCTTCAAACATTTATTTTCACAACCAAATTAAAATAAAAGTATATAAATATACAACTAAATCATATAGATATACATACATATAGTATATGTGTATATCTGAAGCCTACACTTACTCAGAGAAATTGAATGACCATGAATAAGCTTATGTAGCAAATGCTAAAAATTACTTTCTGGCCATCATACTTAGGCCATCATATTTTTAAAATCCACATGACCGCCTTCATGATCCCTAACACGTCACTTTAAAACTGTGACACTCACACCTAAAAATTTCATTCCAAGTTGCATCTACCCAGCCTAAATTAAAAGTAAAGTTAGTTTTACTAACTAAAGTTAGTTCGTTTTTTAGACCTTTATGAGGCCTAAGATTATTAACTTTTATTGTAACTTCATCCTTTAGTTAGCCCATATTGTGCTTCAGTTCAGTTGAGTTCGGTCACTCAGTCATGTCTGACTCTTTGTGACACCATGGACTGCAGCACACCAGGCTTCCCTGTCCATCACCAACTCCCAAAGCCTACTCAAACTCATGTCCATGGTGTTGGTGATGCTATTCAGCAATCTCATCCTCTGTCGTCCCCTTCTCTTCCTGCCCCCAATCTTTCCCAGCATCAGGGTCTTTTCCAATGAGTCGGTTCTTCGGCTCACATGGCCAAAGTACTGGAATTTCAGCTTCAGCATCAGTCCTTCCATGAATACTCAGGACTGATTTCCTTTAGGATTGACAGGTTGGATCTCCTTGCTGTTCAAGGGGCTCTCAAGAGTCTTCTCCAACACCACAGTTCAAAAGCACCAGTTCTTTGGCACTCAGCCTTCTTTGCTTATATCCAATCAAATGGCCTGATCAGTTTTCATAGATGATATTTGTAAGCCATGGACAGAGTCTTTACTTCAGTATTTAGCTTCTCATCTCCTTAATATTCACCTAGTCCTCATATAACACAATGTGCAGACCCTTATCACACTAATCACTGTCTTTTGGTCTCCACAAATGAAGTAGATATCTGCAGGCTGACACAAATATCTGTTGTGTCATGCCACTGATCCATGCCATTCCAGGGAAGTTGAAGGAAGGAGCAATGCTACCCTGCCCAAGTTAAGGGAGATCAATACATTGGGAGGTGAGTATATAACATGAGCCGTTCTGTTGTTGTTTCCATTCTAGGAAGCAGATTCTCTCTCTCTCCTTCTCCTTCTGTCTCTTTCTCTTTCAGCAATGTGGGATACAATATGAGTGTGAAGCCTGGAACTGCAGCCATTTTGCTATCATGAGGGAGGCCACAGAGAAGACAGCAGAGAATTAGACCAACTGAACCAGAATCATCTTCCTGACTGTGCCTCACCCTCAATTTCTATCCTTACATTCTTTGTACATGTAAATAATACACTCTTCTACCAACCTTTAAGAGGAAATAGAGTTCAGGACTGTGGTCAGACCATTACCTTGAAACTTGTGCTTTTTAAGTTAATGAAAAAATAATTCCTGTCATTATTTTAAAGAGTGTAGATGAGTTCTCTTTAAGTATAACTTAAAATTTCTTAGCTGTTAACTAAGAAAGCTGATTTAAGAAAGAGGAGTGCTACAGGTCCAAAATGTGAAATGGGTCACAATTAGAAGGAAACAAGTGAACAGATTGCATTAATAAGCTGAAAATCTTTACTATTAATTATTTTTCTCAAATGGTAGCTTATTATTCCCTGATTAACAAAGTATATACCTCAAAACTACAGGATTAAGGTATTTGGCAGGAAATTTTCAGCAGGCTAGACTGTGTTGGCTACTCACAGCCTTAAGGAAGTGCTGCTACAGAGAATGTTTCCACCAAAGCTGATTGTTCTGAGATCAGAGGGGGAAGAAAAAGCTGCTATTCTGGAGGAAGAGTTTTCAAAATATAATCCAAGTTGGCTGAGAAAAGGTATGTGATCATTTATATATATTCAGGGTTTAGAAAGCCAGACACCTGTCCTTGAAGACTGGTAGCATCAGAGACAAGGGGGAAGCAGACAGTAGAAATAAGATTGAGGCCCAGGAATAGCAAGGCTAGCTCCAAAGCACCTTTGTCAAGCTTTCTCAACCTTATTAAGGAGATATTGCTGGGTTCAACCTAGAGCAAAATGTAGCTTATGCTTAACTCACCGCCTATGCTTCATTTACATCAGCCAACGAGGTGCACATCAAAGAGACCCTAGACCAGGCAGTGCAGCTACACCACGGCTGACCATCAGCACACAGGAATTCCCAGGCAATGTCCTAGGCTCAAGGACTACGATCACAAAAATAAACTCAAAATGAATTAAAGATCTAAATGTAAGACCAGAAACTATAAAACTCCTAGAGGAGAACATAGGCAAAACACTCTCCGACATAAATCACAGTAGGATCCTCTATGATCCTCCTCCCAGAATACTGGAAATAAAAGCAAAAATAAACAAATGGGATCTAATTAAAATTAAAGGCTTCTGCACAACAAAGGAAACTGTAAGTAAGGTGAAAAGACAGCCTTCTGAATGGGAGAAAATAATAGCAAATGAAGCAACTGACAAACAACTAATCTCAAAAATATACAAGCAACTTATACAGCTCAACTCCAGAAAAATAAACGACCCAATCAAAAAATGGGCCAAAGAACTCAATAGACATTTCTCCAAAGAAGACATACGGATGGCTAACAAACACATGAAAAGATGCTCAACATCACTCATCATCAGAGAAATGCAAATCAAAACCACAATGAGGTACCATTTCACACCAGTCAGAATGGCTGCGATCCAAAAGTCTGCAAGCAATAAATGCTGGAGGGGGTGTGGAGAAAGGGGAACCCTCTTACACTGTTGGTGGGAATGTAAACTAGTACAGCCACTGTGGAAAACAGTGTGGAGATTCCTTAAAAAATTGCAAATAGAACTGCCTTATGACCCAGCAATCCCACTGCTGGGCATACACACCAAGGAAACCAGAATTGAAAGAGACACATGTACCCCAATGTTCATCGCAGCACTGTTTATAATAGCCAGGACATGGAAACAACCTAGATGTCCATCAACAGATGAATGGATAAGCAAGCTGTGGCATATATACACAATGGAGTATTACTCTGCCATTAAAAAGAATAAATTTGAATCAGTTCTAATGAGATGGATGAAACTGGAGCCTATTATACAGAGTGAAGTAAGCCAGAAAGAAAAACACCAATACAGTGTACTGACATATATATATGGAATTTAGAAAGATAGTAATGATGACCCTGTATGTGAGACAACAAAAGAGACACAGACATAGAGAACGGACTTTTGGCCTCTGAGGGAGTAGGAGAGGGCAGGATGATTTGGGAGAATGGCAATGAAGCATATATACTATTATGTAAGAAACAAGGCACCCGTCTATGTTCGATGCAGGATGCAGGATGCTTGGGGCTGGTGTACGGGGATGATCCAGAGAGACGTTGTGGGGTGAGAGGTGGGAGGGGGATTCAGGATTAGGAGTTTGTGTACACCTGTGGTGGATTCATGTTGATGTATGGCAAAGCCAATAGAGTATTGTAAAGTAAAAATAAATAAATAAATAAATTTAAAAAAGAAGAAAAAAAAAAGGACTATGATCAGCTAATGGCTCTGATTTCCTTGTAATAAATGAAAGCAAACAGATCAGACACCAAGTACTTTTAAAGTGGTGCCCTATGCCAGGAAGCCCCAGTCTGACTTATCACCCTTTGTTGTCACAATTCAGAAGTCCACCTTAGTGTCTTAACTCACAGTAACAGGAAATTCGTTACAAAGGCAGCCCACACCCAGATTTTCACCTGGGTTTCTGATTAATTAACTCCCTCTTCTCCATTTCAGTTAAAAGATATATTTGTCCAAGTTATTTCTAATCTTTCTATGACAAATATTTAAATCTTCGCTTCTTGTTACACTTGTCCCTTGAATTTGTTTCTGAAAAGTCAGTCAATTTCCTTTACATGATAACTATGAAGTGGCAAACGAATTAGAAGCTCACATAACTCAAACCAGCCTGACCTTTAATTCAGTAATATGTTTTGGGATATAGAACTTGAAGAATAGTGTATATTCAGCTCAAAGCAACAAAAGTGAGGGCAAACCATTCACAAGGTTATTAGATTAAAGATATGGGTTATGACATGGTAGCATTCATTGTAATATTTATGAGAGGAAGCTGCATGTCTGTCCACAGATGTTTATGCAGCTCTGAGGAGTCCTGTGTAAACTTCATCTGTGTTCTGACTCATGTATTTTTGTCTTCTATAAGTCACATTTTTAAAATTCATTTCCTTTTTAAAATTTTATTGAATTATAGTTGATTTACAATGTTGGGCCAATTTCTACTGTTCAGCAAAGTGATTCGGTTATATATTCATAATATATATATATACACACACACACTTTTTTCACATTCTTTTCCATTATGGTTTATCACAGAATATTGGATACTGTTTCCTGTGCTAGAATCCTTCATTTCTGATAGTTTATAATTTGTGAGAATTCATACAGATGAAACAATTTACAAGTATGAAACACTATATGTAAAACTATTATTTGGGGAGATAAGCAAAAAGAGAACTCAAATCCCTTGAAAAAAACATTTAACATCTGGTATGTAGACCAGAACCATAATTTTTTTAAGTGTTTTATTTAGGAATGAAAACTTGTCTGTGGAGAATCCTCCATAACAGTATTGTAAAGTGACACTATACAATTAATGTTCATACATTACCTTTGAATAAAAATGGGTGAATATCAATGAAAAATAATTCTTTAAATTGTAGTGCATTGCGGCAAAGCAATAACTTGGATACATCATTTAAGAGCAATGCAGAATCATAATAGGCTCATTAGCTGCAGAATGAAAGAAGCTATAAGAAAGCTGAGTGCCAAAGAATTGATGCTTTTGAACTGTTGTGTTGAAGAAAACTCTTGAGAGTCCCTTAGACTGTAAGGAGATNCTTGGATACATCATTTAAGAGCAATGCAGAATCATAATAGGCTCATTAGCTGCAGAATGAAAGAAGCTATAAGAAAGCTGAGTGCCAAAGAATTGATGCTTTTGAACTGTTGTGTTGGAGAAAACTCTTGAGAGTCCCTTAGACTGTAAGGAGATCCAACCAGTCCATTCTGAAGATCAGCCCTGGGATTTCTTTGGAAGGACTGATGCTAAAGCTNTCATTAGAACTGATTCAAATGTATTGAAAGAGACACATGTACCCCAATGTTCATTGCAGCACTGTTTATAATAGCCAGGACATGGAAACAACCTAGATGTCCATCAGCAGATGAATGGATAAGAAAGCTGTGGTACATATACACAATGGAGTATTACTCAGCCATTAGATAGTAACTTGAAACAAGAAAGTTACCTGGATGAAAACATGTAGATCTTGTGTAACTCTCGGTTATTTACAAATCTATTTGTAACCCATCAAGCCAAATTCACCAGAAATTCACCGGTTTCTCATTCATTTCACTATACACAATTTGGAGAGTGATTAAATATTGATACTGCCATCAGCTGGGGAGGATGGAAGAATTCATGGAAGCTGAGGGGAAATTATTAATGGGTATTCCTGTCTCTGAGTAATAAAAGTGAAAGTAAGTGATGGGAATAAATGTGGGAGATATTGATCAAAATGAAGCTGAAATTGTTGCTTTCTGTATTTTCCATTATCTTTTCCCAAACAGTCTTTTTAAAAGTAGGCAATTTTTATACTAATTATCCCAAAGATTAAAATGAATCATAAAACAGTTGTTTATCTCCAACTTCACCTTGTAGGTTTGACTAAAGGGAATGCTTTTAAAGGACAATATGTGTCTATAAACACCTTAATCGAGCATTTTCTTTCAAAATTATATTAGATAATTTATCAAAATAAAATTAATAATTCCTTCTAGCAACAGAGTGAAAGGATCTACAGCAACCTTTAAAGATAATTGTATTCATGATGGATCCTAGTAAAAGCAAAGAATTACAAAATGTTGATTCTCTGCAACAGCTTGGAATTTCATTATACAGGGGCATA
This sequence comes from Neotragus pygmaeus, assembly GCA_006410875.1. Lineage (NCBI taxonomy): Eukaryota > Metazoa > Chordata > Mammalia > Artiodactyla > Bovidae > Neotragus > Neotragus pygmaeus. The sequence goes on along the minus strand of SJYV01048576.1, from coordinate 1,068,041 downwards.
TAACATTTCAAATTAAATTAGAAATTTATCTCAAATATTCATATATTTTTAGCTATAAATGCAAAGTATCCTTTTAATTAGTTGTTTAAATTATTCTCCTTTAATTATTTTTCACTGGAATCTTAAATTTTTTATAAAAATAATTTATTGTAAAGACTAATTCTGTATATTTATGGAGAGGTTAACTATTATGCCTGCTCAGTCATGTCCAACTTTTTGCGACTCCATGTACTGCAGCCTGCCAGGCTCCTCTGTCCATGGGATTTTCAAGAATACAGGATACAGAGAATACAGACAAGAACACAGGAGTGAATTGCCATTTCCAAATAACTATTATAAACATATATAAATATTCTGAAAAGTAGTTTTTTACTTCAAGCAAATATTTTAGCTCTGATACTGCCATAAAGTAAGGTAAAAGTATACTATTAAAAGTAATTTAGATACATTACTTTTCATGATGCATAGAACTTTGATTAAGGAAGTGGTTTTCAACTTTTCGTGGTCACTGATTTCTTTGTCAAATTGATCAAATTTATGTATCTATTACCCAGAAAAAATGTACATATTATCTGATATTTATCACTTATTGGTGGTACATGAACTGTTGATTTAGACTCTAAATTTAGAACCAATTTAAAGTCAAATTTATTTTTTAACATTAATTGGAAAAATCAAATCACTGCTATCCATATTTGATGGTTTATATGGGTAGACTCAAATTCTCAAACAATGTAATCTAAATGATTGAAAATTTGATTATTACTTTGGTCAGCTGCCTGGAAAAAGTGTAAAAAATAAAAAATATAATGAATATGCCCAAGTCAATATTCACATTGCAAAGAAAGACTCAAGTAACTATTTCACAATGATTCATGAGAAAAGGTACTCACTGGTGTTCTAAGAGTTTAAAAGCTCTTCATAAAAAATAAATACATACTTGTCTCATATTATTATATTCTTAAAATATAAAGCTTTTCTACCTATAGTGTAAATGGGAAATTTTTTCCATATCAACAGAAAGGAAAACAACCTATTAAAAAATCAAGAAAGTAGACTTGCTTACAATTTGGAATAACATCAACTATTTGACATTTTCCTGTTCTTTAAGAGCTTATATTTGTAAACAGACAAACTCACAATTGTGAAGAAACTCTCACACATACCTTCATGCCCTGTTAGTTATTTTTCTTAGATTTTATAATTACAACATGGGTTCCATGCTGGATGAGATATATAACATGGGTTCCAGAGTGAGATATACCAGAATAAAATCCTAGATTCACCATTTGCTAAATGGCAAAGTACTTATTTTTGTCTCCTTACCTGTCAAATATGTTTCCTTACCTTGAATGAGATTATGTGCTTTCTAAGGTTTTTGTGAAGATTAAGCAATGCAATATTTTAAAGTATTTATCCCAATGTATGAAACAGAATAAATATTCAGAATATTAACTATGAATAATTGTGTAGTTAAACTGTAATAGTAGTAAAGGTAGTATTTTAAAAACTCAGCATTCTTCTAAAACTTTTTCTAGTAACGATAGCTATACAGATAGATAAAGAAATAAATATGCAGACACACACAGCCTGCAGTTCTCAATATATGGTCCAGGGATCTCTAGAGATCTCCTGGATTCTTTGCAGAGTTCATGTGTTAAAACTTTTCATCAGAATACTAAGACCTTATTTTCTTTCTTTAATCTTATTTTCTCACAAATGAAAAGAGAAGTTTTTGAGGCCAAAAGGCAGCAGCAAGTATGAGACTGTAGCTACCCTCTAATAAGCAAGACATTAAAGAGATTTGCAAGATGCAAAAACAATGCCACTATTCTCACTAAATTTTTAAAAAATTAAAACTATTTTTATGGACTATGTTATAAATATACAATAGCTAATCTATTGCATTTTTAATGATTTAATACATATATCAAATATGGATGTTTTTTAATTTCTAATAACTATGAATAGAGATAATTCACATAAACAAAATATCTTTGATGTCTTTCATGTAAAAGAGTCTCAAAGCTAAGAAGATTAGAAGCTACTGTTTCATAGGTTGCTTTATGATCTTAACCATCTATCAACAATATTTATCCATATCATGTCAATATATTCACATCTACAACTCCATTTCTCTTTTGGCTTAATTATATCCCCAAATTAGTTCAAATATCCTTCTTTAAAAGTACAGCTTTATATAATCCAACTGAGAGGGGCTGAGCTCTTAGCAGGCAAGTTGACCACAGATTATTTTTCTTTGGGACATGAGCAGAGCTTGTTTAACTTATAACAATACATTTTTCACCCCATTAATGATTGTATTTAGTCTGTTTGGTTTGGGACTTTATCACTATGTCTATTCTCTGAGCAAATTTGATAACCATGAAATCACACAAGGAAAATGGAAGGTGAGTCATTAATTAGGCATTTTCTTATCAGTTCTAACAGAACTCATATAATAATAATAGCTCTGGGGATAGAAACCAATAGAAAATAACAAACATAGTTGCCCCTAAGTCCATGAGCACCTAATCACTATATATTTAATCAGTAACAAGGAGAACTACCTTGCGTATCACTAATCTGGTAGCATAAATGTGAACCAAGTGAAGCCAAATTACAATTTAGTTATGAGGGTGCTCACTGATGCTGAATTTAATCTCAAAATTTCTAAATCTTTTCATTTCTACATGTTTTTGTACATAAGGAACAACTGAAATATTAAGTCTTTGTACGTTATTTATATATTGCAGAGGATAGCTCATGCTCAGAACATCAAGGTCTCAATGTCAGTGACCCACACAATAAAAACTTGATACTATGGAGAAAAAAAATTCTATGTAAATACTTTAAGTTTTAATTTATCTTTAAAGGGAATACCTTCACTACGTTTATGTTGGCTTTCTATTACTGCTCTAACAAATTACTACAAACAGAGTTTAGATAATGCAGTTATTCTCTTACAGTTCTAGAGTTCAGCATTCTAAAATCAAGGTTTTAGAATGGCTACATTCCTTCTGGAGGCTTAAGGGGACAATCTTTCCTTGCCTTTTCTAGTTTTTGAAAGTCACCTGCATCACTTTGCTAGTGGTCCCTTCCTTTATCTTCAAAGCACATTACACCAACCTCTGATTTCATGGTCATCTCTTTTTTCTTATTTTGACTTATTTGTCTATCTCTTACAAAATGTGTGATTTCATTGGGATCACTTGAATAATCCAGGAAAATTTCCCAGTTTGAAGATCTTTCATTAAAATGGATCAACAAGGGCCCTTTTATATTCACTAATTGTGACGATTAGCATGTGAACATCTTTTGGGGGAAGAATATTATTTTGTCTACCACAATGATTAATGATTAACAGGTAATTTTTATGAAAGAAATTCTTGGTAATGATACTGAGGTATCTCCATACCTATTAAAAGCATCTACTATGAAATATATTAAACAGATTTTTCCAAAGTACCTATGAATCAAAACAATTGCATATATTAACCTAACTACTACATAATGTGCTAGTAAATCAGGAATATCAGTTGATTTGCCAGAATGGAATTAAGTTATCTACAAATCTTGCTTTTGAGTTTTATTTGCCTATTTTGTTGACATTTCCATTCACTCTTCAGATATATATTGAGAATCAGATACCATGGAAAAATCACCATGTTAAAATGAATGATCTAACACATTCTTTTCATTAAAGAAAGGTGCAATATTTAGGGTGGGGAAGTTAACTGTTTGGACACACGTCCACAAATAAATCCTTCCCTGTTGGCTCAGACAGTAAAGGGTCTGCCTACAATATGGGAGACCCTGGGTTCAATCTCTGGGTTGGGAACATCTCCTGGAAAAGGAAATGGCAACCCACTCCAGTATTCTTGCCTGGAAAATCCCGTGGATGGAGGAACCTGGTAGGCTACAGTCCATGGGGTCGCAGAGTCAGATACAACTGAGCAACTTCACTTCACTTCACACAAATAAAGACCATCACAAGTCATTCACACAAGAAATTTAAAAGAAAGTATACTTTTAATGAGGAAAGGGCACTGCAAAGAGAACAAAATGGAAGTTCAGAGAAAAGAGAAATCTGTGGTGAGATGTGTTTATGAAGGTCCTGTGACCCCAGGTGGGTCCTGGTAAGAGCTGAGCTTTGATGGAAAAGGGCAAACTGGCTGGGTCTGGGAACTGCAGGAAGACACCATGGGTACAAGTAATCACCTGAGAGAGGCAGGGGATGTGTGTGGGACAGGAGAGTCCTTTTTGACTGAATTGTATATTTCAAAAGAATATTTAAAAATAAAGTTAAAAGTTTTTATTAGACTGGGGAAATGTCTTGAATGACAGACAGGGTTCAGATATTAGATAAAGGTCTAATAAAGATGAAAGAAACATAAGGTAGTAGATGAGGCAGTAAGTGACAAGCTGATCCTCTGTGTTTCTCTAGCTGGGTGACTGTGACCCTGGCTCCGGTCTGTCAGAGTCTCAGTGTTTCAAGTAAAAACACAAAAACCACCACCATCAAACAAGATTTGACCACACTATTTTTATGTTGCTTTGAGGATTATGTTAGATCATACATGCTAAAATATTCTACAACTTTAAGCATCATAAAATTAAAGGTCTCATTGAAGTATAAAGAAGAATATTGATGCCCTGGTATAAGGAAATGTTTTAATTGTCCCCCTAACTGTTGAGACAGCCCTAAAGACAATGTGAGCAAGTACATACAAAGAGAAAGGGAAAGAGAGAGAGATCACNAGAGCCCCTTGGACTGCAAGGAGATCAAACCAGTCAACCCTAAAGGAAATCAACCCTGAATATTCATTGGAAGGACTGATGCTGAAGCTTTAATACTTTGGCCACCTGATGTGAAGAGCTGACTCATTAGAAAAGACCCTGATGCTGGGAAAGATTGAGGGCAAGAGGAAAAGGGAATGACAGAGGACGAGATGGTTGGATGGTCAATGTACATGAGTTTGAGCAAGCTCTGGGAGATGATGAAGGACAAGGAAGCCTGGCGTGCTGCAGTCCACGGGGTCACAAAGAGTTGGACATGAGCGACTGAATAAAAACAACATGCTGGCAGTGCCCTACACTTTGGAAGACAGGCTCATCTGGGAATCTCAAACTGCAGGAGCAGCTGCATGTCTTATGGGTGAGGTCCCACTTCAAGGAGAAGCCTTCTATATTAGAAGGAGGTCACCAGTCAATCCTAAAAGAAACGAACCCTAAATTTCACTGGAAGCTCTGATGCTGAAGCTGAAGCGTCTATACTTTGGCCACCTAATGCAATGAGCTGACTCACTGGAAAAGACTCTGATGCTGGGAAAGATTGAGGGCAGGAGGAGAATGGGGTGACAGAGGATGAGATGGTTGGATGGCATCACTGACTCAATAGACATGAGTTTAAGCAAAGTCCAGGAGATAGTGAAGGACAGGGAGCCTGGCATGCTGCAGTCCTTTGGGTCATAAACAATCGGACATGACTTAGTGACTGAACGACAGGATCCTTATGTCTCAAGGGTATCTGTGATGGGAAGGGGTAGGAGTTAATTTCAATGCCAAAGTGGGCTTCTTGAGAAGCATCAAGCCACATTAACAGTTGCCCTCTTCGGGTGACATCCTATGTGGGATTCCTTCTTGAGGCAAGGCAAGCTGACCCCAAAGAAGAGAAAGCTGTGGGGTGCTAAGTGTTTTGCCTTGGTGGTTTCTGTCATTAGTAGGACAATTCAATTTCAAATATTTTTGTTCTTTTATGACATTACAGATGAGTATCTGGAACTATGGACTTGGGAGCTCTGTCAATTCCCTACATTTCCTGTGCTGATTACCTCTCTCCATGTCCCCACAGAAATTAACAAGAAAATAAATTCATTCATAGGAAAAGTCTGGGGACTGGTGTGTTAAAGCTGAAGAGGAGAGCTGTATTCACTGGGCCAGGAAAGATACAGGACAAACAGAAGAAGTGATGATACAGAAAGGGAAGCAGGCTGGGGTCCAGGAGTCCCACACAGGGAAGGGGAGAACACTGGAGTGGGTTTGGATCTGAGCCAGCAACAGAAAGGCTTGGACTGTTCCTGGGTCCTCATGGTAATAAGTGTCTGGAGAGGATTCTGGCCATAGGTGACCNAAGCAGGCTGGGGTCCAGGAGTCCCACACAGGGAAGGGGAGAACACTGGAGTGGGTTTGGATCTGAGCCAGCAACAGAAAGGCTTGGACTGTTCCTGGGTCCTCATGGTAATGTGTCTGGAGAGGATTCTGGCCATAGGTGACCTCAGAAACCATATCTTCACTGGTTCTGCAATGTCTCGGCTGTCTCAGCTTGGGCAGAGTCTAAGGGCATGAAGCTGGGCTTGGACCATCAAGGGATGAAGTCCGGTTGGGACCTCTGAGAGCCATGCTCTCTGCCTGGGAGGGACGGGTTCAGTTCCTTTCAGTTCAGCCGTGCTCTCTGTCTGGGAGGGATGGGATGAAGGTCCAAAAGCTCTGCTTCCCTCCCCTCCGTTTCTCTCCCACCTCGGAGCTGCCCCCCTCCCACCAGCCAAGTGTCCCATTGGAACCCCTCCCCCACACCAGGCCCTTACCTGAGCAGTGGGGGAGGGAGCCAGTCCAGTGTCCGTCCAGCCCACACATGCGGGTGGCGTTTCCCACCAGGGTCCGCTTGCCAGTGCAGCTGTAACGCACGACTGCTCCCACTGTATAGCTGTCCCCGGACATCTGGGAATGGGGCGGGGAGCCCGGATGGCCACAGGACACCACTGTGGGGAAGAGCAGACATCTCAGCAACTCTGCACTGGGATGGATCATCCTCACAGGACACACGCTAGGCTTTTCAAGATGACAGGAAGAAGCTGGGGTGTCTACTGAAGCAAACCTCCTGCTGGCTCACCCATGCGGTATCAGCAAACACTGACTTCCCACCTCACTGTCCAGTTTTCCATATCTGTGAACTGAAGAGCAACGTCTGTTATTTTAAGAGTTGAATGAGATAATGTGAACGAAACCACTCAGCACATGGTAGGGATGCAATAATACCCATTTCTTCTCTTTCTTGCCTCTTGTGCATACTAAGATGTCTCTGGCAGAAAGGTGGGATATATAGTATACATAGTCAGACTGAGAAAGACAAATTGCATATCATACTGCTTTTATGTGGAATCTAAACAATGATACTGTTCATGGGGTTCTCAAGGCAAGAATATTGAAGTGGTTTGCCATTCCCTTCTCCAGTGGACCANAGTAGAAAGATTTTCCGGAATGCAAAGCCCCTTACATCTTAGTCTATCCAGGGTTCTCACTATTGAAGGGCTGCTGTTTTCTCTTCTTTTGACTTCCAGTGTCATGAGATGGCATTTATAAAGGAAGGTTTTTCTTGTAGTCTCATTTGCTCAACTGTGGAATGGGCTGCCGTGGGAAGTTTGAGTTTCCTGCCTGGGGTGCTGGATACCATCTTGGCAGAGCCGTTGTGGTGGTGGGAAGAGAACTCCCAGCCCCGAGATGCTATGAGTCTTTGGTGCCCGTTGTTCCTAGGACGCCGCCAGAGGTACGCAATCTGATGCGGATTTCGCAACGCAGCCTTGAGGTTAGTGATGCAAGCTCATTCAGGAGGAAATTGTGGCTGGTGAGTCGGACCCCAGGATGCTGCTGGGGCTCGGAGGGCCTGAGTCACGCCTCAGAGCCCCCGCCAGCGTTTCAGAGGGAAGCGATGTTGTCTCTTGTTCCTCTTCTTCTGCTCATTCCCTCAAGGTGGGCGGCTGGTCTTCAGCCTCCTCTGCATTCCACACAGCCCCCCTGGGAAACCTCAGCCACACCCCTGACTTCAATTCCTATTCTCTGTGATGATAAATTCTAATGTTGTGTCTCCAGCCTTGATCTCATCCTTTAGCAAACAGACCAGGTAGCCAGCAGTTTATTGGACATCATCATCTCATCAGCCCTGCATCTCAACACAAAGTGTCCCATACTGAGATGTTTTTCTCCCGCCTTCAAACCTAACACCCCTCACCCAACCAGCCGCCCCATACAGGAAATTTATCTTTCTCTGTCAAGTACACTTCTCCCTTGCCTCGATGTGTTCCACCCTATAGTGCCTGTTTTTATCGACCTTTTAAAATTCCAGTTCTGTTGCAACTGATTTCATTATGCCTCCCCAGGGCTGTATTGCTTGGCCTCCTGGCTGGTTCCTGTGTGCCAGCTCCCCCTTTTCTAAGCACTACACTCTGTGTTAGGTGGGTGTGTAAATGGACAAAACTACTGTAGAAGACTAGTAGTATCTATTCAAGTAGACATATGTATACCCTGTCCCGTGCTTAGTTACTTCAATCATGTCCGACTCTTTTCAACCCCATGGACTGTAGCCCACCAGGCTCTTCTGTCCATGGGGATTCTCCAGGCAAGAATACTGGGGTGGTTTGCCATGCCCTCCTCCAGGGAATCTTCCCAACCCAGGGATCAAACCGGGACCTCCTGCATTGCAGGCAGATTCTTTTCCAGCTGAGCTACCCGGGAAGCCCATGCATACCCTATGACTCAGCAATTCCACTCCTAGATATGTATAAAACAGATGGACATCCATGAAAGTACCAGAAGTCAGATGCAAGAAGTTTTATATCCCCAAACTGGAAACCAGATGATGCTCGTTAATATTAATAATTGTCATGTCTTCATACAATGGGATATTAACACAAAGATGAAAAACAAACTACTATTATATACGGCAACATGGATGAGTCTTGAAAACACTGTGTTCGGTAAAAGAAGCCAAATACAATAAAATATGAAAAACTATTTTATGGTGTTAAGATCAGGATACTGTTTTCTCTTGTGATTGGGTAGTTCCTGAAAGAGGGCTATTGGGTTTTTAGTAATGATTTCTTTCTTTAGCTGGATGCTGTTTACAGAAGTGTGGTCAGTTTGTGAAAATGTTTGCACTTCTCTGTATGTGTGCTATACTTCAATTAAAAGTTTACCAACACCCTTCCACCCACCCACACACCAAAGCAAAATTCCTTCCATTTTCCTCATAACCAGCAGAAACATTTCCAAACCTTAGCAACACATTCAGTGCCCTCTGTGATACGACCCAGGGCATCTCCTTCCCACCTATGGCACGTGTGCCATCCACACTGAGTCACACCCTGTTCTGCTGGCACATCTCTGGGCCTTTGCTTTTCTAGTTCCTCTCTCTATCTGTTTCTGTGCTGAAAATGCCACCTCCTCTATGAAGCCTTCCTTTATTTTTTAGGCCAAACAGATCTCTCCTGGGCTTGTGTTCACATGGCATGCTGTTTTCCCCTCTCTCAGGGCCCTTAGCTCTCTCTGCTTACATGCGTTTCCCTGATTGGTGGTAAACTCTGCGGTGGCAGGAACAGTGTCTCATTCACCTTTGTAAAATCTCCTGGAGCCAGTGTTGTGGCTGCTACAGTGCTCGAGCTAATGAATATCTGACAAGTGATTGAATGCATGCTCTGAGTTAAGCTTAGTCAGTACTGCCAGAAAGCCAAGACACCCAGCTTGCCTGCAGAAAGCTTTTGCCGAGAGCCAAGTCACTTTGGAAGGAAACACATCCTGCAGTCCTTTATTGGCTTTTGACAGCCATCCAGATGTAAATGTGTTGTGCAGTATTGTGGGCGTGTCCAGTTAGACTGAGCAGCCCCACTAACATGAATAAGCCGTGCAAATATGTGTTTAATGACCTTGTTGCTCCGTGTCAAGTCTTAATCCCAGATAATTAGCAGATAGATAATTGGTAGAAGAATGGGAGGTGCCGATGGATATCCCATCACTTGGGTGAAGCTAGTGATCCTCTATGGATTAAGACCCACCCTCTGTAAGTGTTGATGGCTCCATTTGAAATGCTTCTTTTGAAAGGGCCTAGGTCCAAGAAGAGGTGTCAGGAGCTCCAGAATGGGGCGTTGGCATCAGCGCTAATTCCCTGGGCTGCTTCCATGCAAGATGGGTGGATGGGCCCCACTGCCACCACCTTAGTGCTGACAGTTCAGAGTCCTTTACTGCCACTGATTCGGTGGGTCATTTTGAATAGGTCCCGTCTCCTTTCTTGCCATTTTTCTACTGGCAAAGGGTAGAAGGAATGGGGTGGACATGCTGAGTTGAGAACCCATTGTAGACAAGATTTTCCCTAACTCTGCTCCTTCCTGGCTTTGTCAGAGGTGTGGTTAGTTGGCCTGGAAGTCAGGGTGCCTTGAAGGGGATGTTCTGGGAGTGAAGACAGACATCTGAGATGAGAGTTGACAGTATCTTACTATGTGCATGGTGACCCGGGAGTTGCACATCCAGGCAGCACTGGATTGAATGACTTTCACGTGTCACATTTAACAAGTCATGCTCAAGAGAATGGAACTTAAAGGCAGCTCTGCTGTGGATCTGGGTGTAGAAGAATGAGCCCTTGACTAGGAGTCAGGAGGCTAGTTTTGAGGCTGTTATCATAGGAAGTTTAGTGTGAACATAGTCTTTATTTCTCTGGGATAAATGCCCATGAGTGCAATTGCTGAATTGTATGATTGTTACTTATTTAGCTTTATAAGAAACTGCCAAATTGTTTTCTAGAGCAGCAGTACCATTTTACATACCCATCAGCATTGTATGACTGATCCAGTTTCTCTAACTCCCTGCCAGCATTTGGTGTTGTCACTTTTTTTTTTTTTTTGGTAGTCACCGTGATAGGTATGTAGCAATATTACATTGTGGTTTTAATTTGCATTTCCCTGTTGACTAATGATGTTGAACATCTTTTCATGTGCTTATTTGCCATCTGTGCGTCCTCTTTGGTGCAATATCTCTTTTGTCCATTTTGTAGTTGGATTATTTCCTTACTGGTGAGTTTGAGATTTGTCTATATATTCTAGATAGGAATCTTTTGTCAAATATGTGGTTTGAAAATACTTTCTTCTGGTTTGTGGTTTGTCTTTTCGTCCTTTTAACAAAGTCTTTCCTAGACAAATGTTTGTAACATTAACAGTCCTATTTAGCAATTTTTTTCTTCTATGCATTGTGCTTTTTTGTGTCATTTCTAAGAACTTTTTGTTTGCCTAATTCTACATCCCAAAGATTTTCCTCCCATTTTTTCCCCTAAAAGTTGTGAACTTTTTACATTTTATGTTTAAGCCCATTATCCACATAAAGTTAATTTTTGCATAAAGTATGAGATTTAGATTGAGGATCAAATTTCTTTTTTTTTTTTGGACTGTGACTGTCCTATTGCTCCAGCACCATTTGTTGAAAAGGGTGTCTTTCCTTTGTTGGATTGCTTTCTCACCTTTGTCCCAAATCAGTTGGTTATTTATGTGTGGGTCTATTTTGGGGTTCTCTATTCTTTTTCATGGATCTGTGTGTCTGTTCCTTTACCAATACCAATATGGTCTTGAATACTATAGGATATAAGAAGTGTTGAAATTGGTTAAATGATTCCTCTCCCTGAAATGGACTAAATATTCATGTCCCTTCAAAATCAAATGTTGAAATCCTAATTCCCAATGTGAGAGTATTAGGAGATGCTGCCTTTTGGAGGTCATTAGGTCAGGGTAGAGCCCTCATGAATGAAATTAGTGTCCTTTTTAAAGGACCCCAGAGAGCTCTCTTGTCCTCTTTCCACCATGTGAGAATACAATGAGAAGTCGGGAGTCTGCACCTGGAAGAGGGTTCTCACGGGAACTTGGCTATGCTGGCACCCTCCCAGAACTGTGAGAAATAACTTTTTTATTGTTTATAAGCCCCCAAGTCTGGTATTTTGTTATAGCAGTCTAAACTGACTAAAAATAGACTCTCTTTTTTCAAAATTGTTTTCACTATTCTAGTTCCATTGCCTTTACATATATTTTAGAGTGATCCTGTCTGTATCAGTAAAAACTCTTGCTGAAATTTCGATAGGAATTACTTTAAACCTGTACGTCTACTTCGGGAAAAATCAACTTCTTCATATGTTGAGTTTTCCATACTTGCATATGGTCTGTCTGTTTGTTTAGACTTTCTTTGGTTTCTTTCATCAGTATTTTATACTTTTCAACATATAAGTTCTGTACATGTTTTGTTAGATTTACCACCTGTTTTTTTGAGTGATTATACATGGTATTTTAATCTTGATAACCACACTTTCATTGTTAATACACAGAAATATAACTGTTTGGTATGTTTGTCTCATAGCTTGTAGACTTTCCTGGACTCACTTATTAGTTCTAGGAGTTTTGTTGTTGTTTTCTCCTGTGGAGTCCCTTGGATTTTCACTGTAGACAGTCATGTCATCTGAAAATAGACAGTTTTATTTCTTCTTTTCCATTCTATGTAACTCTTAATTTCTAGCCTTTTTTTTTTTTGGTCCTGGTTAGAACGTCCAGTACTATGTTGAATAAGAGTGATGAGAATGGACATCTTGCCTTGAGCTTGATCTTTGGGGAAAATATTCAGTCTTAAGTATAATGTTAGCTGTAGATTTTTGGTAGACATTCCTTGTCTAGTTGAGGAAGAACCCTTCTGTTCCTATATTTTTGAGAGTTTTTATCGTGATAAGTATTAATTCTGTCAAATGCTTTTTATGCAGTGACTGATATGATTATGTGATTTTTCTCTTCTTTAGTCTATCAATATGGTGGATTGTAGTAATTAGTTTTTGCCTACTGAACTAGCCTCACATCCTCTGAAGTCAACTGTGTTTGGTTATGCTATATAATTATTTTCATATATCACTGAATTCTATTCACTAATATTTTATTGAAGACTTTTTTGTCTATATTTATGAGAAATACTGGTTTATGGTTGTTGTTTCATATGACCTTAATCTGGTTTTGTCATCAGGTTAATACTAGCTTTATAGAAAATAATTTGGATGTATTTTTTCCTCTTCTATTTTTTGGAAAAGATTATGTCATTGGTATTATTTAAAATTTTGGTAGAATTTTCTAGTAAAATCATCTGGGCCTGGACATTTCTTTTGGAGAGTTTTAAAAAATAATGAATTCAGTTTCCTTTATAGCTATAAGGCTATTCAAATTATCTATTTCATATTGAGTAAGTTGTGGTATTTTTTGTTTTTTGACAGTGGTCTATTTTATCTAAGTTGTCAAATTTATGTGTTTTTAGTTGTTTGTAGAATTCCCTTATTATACTTTGATATCCGTGGGGTAGTAATGATAGCTTCCATGTCATTCCTGANGTTTTTTGACAGTGGTCTATTTTATCTAAGTTGTCAAATTTATGTGTTTTTAGTTGTTTGTAGAATTCCCTTATTATACTTTGATATCTGTGGGGTAGTAATGATAGCTTCCATGTCATTCCTGATATGGGTGATTGTGTCTTTTTTCCTTAATCAGTTTTGTTAGAGGTTTGTCTATTTTATTCATCTTTTCAAAGAACTAACTTTTTATTTCCTTGATTTTCTCTATTGTTTTTCCATCTTCAGTATCAATGATTTTAACTCTTTATTGCTCCCTCCCACCCTTCCCCGATTCCTTCCTTCTTTCCTTCCAGCCTAATAGACCTACAACAGTATGTTAGTTCTAGGTATATAAATGATTCAAGATTTCTGTATGTTACAGAATAATGACCCTGATAAGTCTAGTTACCATCTGTCACCATATAATTGTAATATTACTGACTGGATTCTTTTTTTCTATTTTCTTGAGCTGGAAGCTTAGGTTATTAATTTGAGATTTTCCTTTTTCACAATGTATGTCTTTAGTGCTATAAATTTCTCTCTTAACATTTTATTTTTGCTATTTCCCACAACTTTTGGTATGCTGTATTTTCATTTTCATTCACTTCCATGTTTAATTTCTCCCCCCACTCCTAGACTTTCTCTTTTACGCATGGACTATTTAGAAACATATTGAGTAAAATGTTTTCCATTCACTGATAAACTAAGTCAATTTCTGGATCTTTTGTTGTCTCGTATGCTTCATTTGTTTTATTGGCAAGCAAAGCCCTATAAGGGATGGCTTCACTACTCCTCAGACTCAGATCCATCTTCATCTTGACTACTCTGGAAGTAACGAAGTTTATAAGTGTCCTTGTCAGATGCAACCCTTGAAGCCAGTCACCAAAATTGTTCTTTTTAAGGTATTTCTTGGTAAGATATTTTAGATNGAAAATTAAAAGACGCTCACTCCTTGGAAAGAAAGTTATGACCAACCTTGATAGTATATTCAAAAGCAGAGACATTATTTTGTCAACAAAGGTCCATCTAGTCAAGGCTATAGTTTTTCCAGTAGTCATGTATGGATGTGAGAGTTGGACTGTGAAGAAAGCTGAGCACCAAAGAATTGATGCTTTAGAACTGTGGTGTTGCAGAAGACTCTTGGGAGTCCTTTGGACTGCAAGGAGATCCAACCAGTCCATCCTAAAGGAGGCCAGTTCTGGATGTTCATTGGAAGGACTGATGCTGAGGCTGAAACTCCAATACTTTGGCCACCTCATGGAAAAGACCATGATCCTGGGAGGGATTGGGGGCAGGAGGAGAAGGGGATGACAGAGGATGAGATGACTGGATGACATATCTGATTCAATGCACATGAATTTGGGTGAACTCCAGGAGTTGGTGATGGACAGGGAAGCCTGGTCTGCTGTGTTCATGTGGTTGCAAATTGTCAGACAGGACTGAGTGACTGAACTGAACTGCACTGAACTGATACTTTAGGAGAAGGCAATGGCACCCCACTCCGGTACTCTTGCCTGGAAAATCCCATGGAAGGAGGAGCCTGGTATGCTGCCATCTATGGGGTCGCACAGAGTCGAACATGACTGATGCGACTTAGCAGCAGCAGCAGCTTGATACTTTATATTTAGTTCAGTTCAGTCGCTCAGTCGTGTCCAACTCTTTGTGACCCCATGGATCGCAGCACGCTAGGCCTCGCTGTTCATCACCATCTCCTAGAGTTCACTCAGACTCACGTCCATCGAGTCCATAATTTTAGTAGTAAATGATGATCAGGTTAACATTCTCATTGTTTCTTTTAATCTTAGACTTAAATGCTATATTTTTCAATAAGTCAACCAATGAAAAGTTTAACTTATTTACCTAAAAAAAGCAATCTAAAGGTCAAAGAGGAGTTCTTAACATAAGGATAGAAGTCTCTGGAAAAATGATAGCATTAATTATATTTTATCATGTGCTTATTATAGGCAAGACCGTATTTCATTTAATCCTAATAAAACTTTTAGGAAGTGAGTTGTTTTGTGGTTTTTTTTTTTTGCATCTTGCACATAGGGTTGAAAAAAAAAAAGCTTGAAGAGACTTAGTGACTTGCCTAAAATAAAATAACTATTAAGTAGCAGAGGAAGATATGTCTGATATCAAAGTCCTAACTTTTGACAATACCTTGTATTAACTCATCAGATCTCTATGAACATAAAATATCAGGATATTTTGTCTTAAAAAGCCACCAGGATTTTAGTTTACATTATTATCAGCTGTATTTTCTCATTACTTGAAAGTAATGGCTTATTTCTCCACAAGTCTTAGAGTAAAATTACTCAAGTAATTTTAAAAGTACTCAAGGAAGTGTATCATGCTAGATAGAGTCCCTGCCTTAGCCCAACACATGCATTGTGTCAAGTATGAAATGTACAGGATTAAACACTCTGTGTGAAAATCATCTGGTTCAGCAGAGGCTGGGACTGAAACTAGATATAAAGAATCCATTAAAGAGAGAAGGGTCTTGTAGGCTCCGCATTTATATACATTATTCACTGGAAAAACTTTTAATCTACTCTCTATCTGGTAAGGAAGAAAAGAAAAGCAAATAGAGAAGGAATGATAAGAAACATTCAGCAAGTTGTACTTACCACCTGTTCTTGAATCAAAGACCATAACAGAGCATTAACTCTCCTTCCCTCCAACTTACCCATATCATATTATTTTCTGTTTGGTTGGGTTGCAGGGTATATTCACTCAGGGCATACATTTGATTCATGATTCAAAACTAAATGATGAATCAGGAAAATACCCTTTTGCTTAAAGTTTTTGTGGCTGCTTGAAAATTCTCTTGGGAAATACATGACTCTTGTGCATCTTTCATGGTAGTGAATTTAGTGACATGTGCAATGTAGTAAAAAGAGGATAAAAAGAAGAGGAGAAACAGTTTGGTGTCTGGAGACGAATTTCATCTGACACAATAAGAGAAGAAAATCACAAAGTTTGCTTTGTTTTGTTTAAAGAATCTGGCTTTGAGGATAGTGGCATTTTGCAGTCACCATGGAATACATTTCTTTGGGAAAAATGTCTCTGCTGGTGAACAGTTCTGAAGGTGACCTGGTAGGCTTAGAATTTGAACAAGAAATGTCAACAGCAGAAATAAGGGCTGAGGAGAATAACATTAATGCCTTCTGAGAAGAGAGTGCAGGGATCTGACAATAAATAAAGTTGGAGTTTTTGATGTTTGGCATAATTTCCTCAAAGAAATTATGTTCAAGTACAATTCAGATCCAAGCACTATTCTATGAAAGGTAGGTAGATTTTCAATTCTCAAAACAACAGTTCACATCCAAGTCAAATGGATTCTTCCACTTCTAAGGAAGAGAAGGTGTAAGGGCTTGTCAAATTTTCTGGAAGAGGTGAGGGAATTTTACATTTTGGTATGTGTGTTGGGGAGGGTTAGGAATATGAAAAACAACCTGTTGGTTGAAACCAAAACAGCTGAAAACCAGTCTGTAAAAATTCTGTATTAGATTGCTCATGATGTAAGATTCTCAAGTGTCTGCGTTGTGTTGTAAGCCCAGTAACCTTCTAAGGAAGGAGCTGTTTTGATACTCATTTTACAAATGAAAAATTGAGGCTGAAAAATGAGATTTTTTTTCTCCTTCAGGTCAATGTTTCCAGATTGTGATTTTTATCTCTACCAGGGAGGAGGCTGGGATAAATGACCTGAACAGTCTCCTGCAGTCAGATCTTTTAAATGTATCAGCTAAACCTTACCTTTCTCTGAAAGCTGCCCATTTTTAAGCCAGTGTTATGAAAATATTTATTTCATTTATTTTGTGTAAAGACAACTTTAAGTTTCATAGCTAATTTCAAACACAAGCTAAGGAAAGGTAAGGTAAAGTTGCTCAGTTGTGTCCGACTCTTTGCGACCTCGTGGACCATAACCTACTAGGCTTCTCCGTCCATGGGATTCTCCATCCATGGAGTGGATTGCCATTTCCTTCTCCAGGGGATCTTCCCGACCCAGGGATCGAACCCGGGTCTCCCGCATTGGAGGTAGACGCTTTAACCTCTGAGCCACCAGGGAAGCCCCTTCAAAAAGATGTGGGGAATTCTTTTAGATAATTATGTAACATAAAAATTTACTGTATACATCTTTCAGTTGATCTAATATGCTAGAATTCTAGGACACTAAGGCAAATATGCAAACTCAGGTGACTTACAAGCAGTCAATTTACTAAACAACAAACTGAATAGATGACATCTGCAATATATGGCCTCTATTGAGCAACATTTCTTTCCCCTGAAAGTTCACAGAGTTAAATAAACTCCTACAAAGCAACTAAAACTGGACATGATACCAAAAACACACTACTGTATTCCGGGTAGACTCTTGAAATTATAACCTAACTTCCTTAATAGTTTATTAAGTTTCTATAATCAACTTTATAGCTAATTAATAATTTTGTTTTGATAACTCTCTATATCAGACTCCTCATTTACAATTTTTTAAATGGAAGATATCTTGTGTGACACAAACTTTAGTCACTAGTTATTGACCTCACTGATCCCTGATGATGCCAGGACTATGAATCCAGCTTCCTAACGTTCATTCCAGTCTCCATCCGCTGCCTCACTCCAACTACTCACTCACAAGGGGATGCCTTTTTAGTTGGTCATGAGAGAAATGGATAAAGGAATAAAGATAAAGCAAAAATATTACCTAGGAAAAAGTTCTCTGCATATGTTAAGCTCCAACATCTGATACAGATAGCAGTTAAAATTTAGAGCTGATTAGTTTCCCATTTTTATTATTTAATATTTACTCATTTAATCTAAATCCACTCATTGAATAGCTGCCCATATAGACTGAGTGGAATATATATATATATACACATATATATATATATTTATAAAATTTTGATACACATTTATATAAAATTGTTGACACAGTTACTTGTCCCCATCAGTATATAATTTATAGTGCATATTTATTGGCCATGTATATTATCAGTATCTACTTATTGACAAGGATTGCTTGTTCCCATCAATAGGCAGATAAGCAGATCTCATACACAAGGCCTTAAAGTTCTGTAGTACCAACATTTTCTTTAATACATGGAATCCTCCCTTGGAAATGCCTGGTTTTTATTCATTTTTAACTCTATATATTTACTAAGAACTTTCCAAACTGTATAATCTGGAAATGTAGTGTTACTAATGTAACACCTTAATAGGTATTAGTCCTTATTGTTAAATAACAATTTAACCCACCATACTCATGTCTTTTGATTTTTATTTTGTTTTGTAGCTATCCAGGAATAAACTATATCTTTCTTGTTTCCCTGTTTTCTCATTTCCATGTTCTCATTCACTAGTTAACACACCCCCATGGAATCCTGATTTGGCTCAGTTTTCCTTTTTCCGTAACAGTCACATCTGATTACCCTCGGGCACATTTGACCATCTTCACTCACAGAGCTTCCCTGGTGGCTCAGACAGTAAAGATTCTGCCTGCAATGTGGGAGACCAAGGTTCAATCTCTGGGTCAAAAAGATCCCCTGGAAAAGGGAATAGCTACCTATTCCAATATTCTTGCCTGGAGAATTCCACAGACACACGGACACACACACACACACACACACACATGCTATGCATCTTCATTCTCTGCTGTAAAGCTGCCAAATAGCAATCTCTCTCTCCTTCTCGGTTCTTTTTTTTTTTTTTTTTTTTAACATTTGCTTTAGTTGCAGAGATCTGCAACACACATATATCTAAGAAGCTAATAATATATAATAGCTGTATAATAGATGCTATACAGTCCATAGAATTCTCCAGGCCAGAATACTGGAGTGGGTACCCTTTCTCTTTTCCAGGGGATCTTTCCAACCCAGGTCTCCCGCATTGCAGGTAGATTCTCTTACAGATGAGCCACCAGGGAAGCCCAAGAATACTGGAGTGGATAGCCTATCCCTCTGCCAGTGGGTCTTCCCAACCTAGGAATCGAACTGGGGTCTCCTGCATTACAGGAGGATTCTTTACCAACTGAGCTATCATGGAAGTCCAATAATAGATAACAGCATCAGCAAAACCAATGAAGTACAATTATTAATAAGACCGAAAGAGGGGGAAAAAAGAAGTGTTGAGAAAATAAATTACAAAGTAATGCTGGTAGACTCAAGCCTTTCAGATCTCCCATTTAGGTGGTAATGAAAACTAACTGCCTTAATTTTTTTCTCTGCTAATATCTATTCTATACCTATATATGTGCAGTGCTCAGATTTATATTAATGTTAGTATATTCAGTGAGAAGTTCAAGGATTAAAAGAATGCTCGGATGCCTTTCCACTTCTTGTTTAATTGCAGGATCACTTTATTTTGCAGAATGTAAACTTATTGAATTGTGACACTAAGCCTCCAACTTCTCTGTTCAGTCTGTGCTTTAAAGAAGATTCAGTTTCTACTGGTGTCCATCTTCACCCTATTATGCACATGTGAGATATGTACAGTTTGTTGAAATTAACTCTAGTTTGGAAATATTGAGACTTCAAGTTTTTCCAAAACTGCCAACTGGAGATGAGTTTTGTACTTAAATGATGGAGAATAAAGATGTCTTATATTCTTGAATATAGAAATAACAGCAAAAAAAGAAATAAGGGCAAATCATATAACAGGATATTATAACAGGTATTCTTAACTCTTAGAGAAGCATATTGTATGCATTTAGATATATTTCACAAACAAAACAAATCATTTTGTAAACTTATCAAGAAATTTGAAAACTTCAAGGGTCACTTTTGCCTCAGTAACTTAGAATACAAGGAGCTGGAGGAAGTGTATATAAATCATGTAAGATGAATGACACCTAATCCTGTTCCCACTTCAAAAGGTCAGCAAACCAAAATAATATTCTGCCATAAAACATTCATTTTTACAGTTACATCCTTTAGTATATGAAATTTCCAAGGGCATTCATAGCATTGAACCACTTTAAAAAATAGCACTCCCACATCTTCAGGGCCCCACAGCTCCTTGGTACTTCATCTAGAATCTCAGATTTTTTAAAAAAATATATTCTCTTCTTGTCTTTCTATCAAATTGTACTTTATAAAGACCTTGTCATTGTAAAAGCTATTTTATTTTACATTCTAAAATAAAATCAAGTATGTGGGTGAGAACAGAGAAATAGCTTGTTGAGAGGTCAAGGTGAAAAAGACAGAAAAAATATTTTAAATCTTAATGTCTGAAAACAGAATAACAAAGACTATAAAATCTATCAAGAAAGAAATGAAGAATTAAAGATTTTTGGTAAGTAGGCTTGTCTGACAAAGTAACTGACATTTAAAGATGGTTATTTCATTGATTCTTCCATACAGTAGCAATAACTGGTTTGATGCTCCCTCTCCTTTTAAAATAGATGATTCATTGTTAATTAGTGCAGCCACTTCAGAAAACAGTATGAAGTTTCCTCAAAAACCTGAAAACAGAATTGCCGTATGATTCTGCAATCTCACTCCTGGGCGTGTATCCAAACAAAACTATAATTCAAAAAGATATATACACTCCTAAGTTCATAGTAACACTATTTTCAATAACAAAGACAGGGAAACAATATAAATATCCATTTACAGATGAATGGATACAGAAGATGTGGTATACATAAGCAATGTAATACTACTCAGCCATAAAAAGGAATGAAAAAATACCATTTGCAGCAGTATGGGTGGACCTAGAGATTATCACACTAAGCGAAGTCAGAAAGAGAAAGACAAGTACCATATGATGTCACTTCTGTATGGAATCGAAAGTGTGACACAAATAAACTTTTCTATGAAACAGACTCACAGACCTAGAGAACACACTTGTGGTTGCTGAGGTGGAGGGGGGGAGGGAAGGGATGGTTGCTGAGGTGGGGANGGGGCAGGAGGAGAGGGGGACAACCGAGGATGAGATGGCTGGATGGCATCACCAACTCGATGGACGTGAGTCTGAGTGAACTCTGAGAGATGGTGATGGACAGGGAGGCCTGGCATGCTGTGATTCATGGGGTCGCAAAGAGTCGGACACGACTGAGCTACTGAACTGACTGAAATATGTAATTTTCACTTACCCATTTATACTTCATTTCATACATCCTAAGGAATAAAATGTATTCTAATATCACTAAAATCTTTAGGTTTTAATTATTTTTAACTATGAATAATAACATGTGAACTCGTATTGTAAAATACAAAGCACTATTATAATTGTAAATAGTTTTTCTGAAGAAACTAGTCCAATATTATTTTACAAAAAACTTTATTTCAGAGAAAATTATGGAAGTTTATTTTTGTCAATTTGGAAATATCATACTTAGGAATATCCCTAGATGAAAACCTAATGAGCTCCAATTCTTATTTTTACAAATGATAGAATTAGATATACAATTTTCTGGAAGTCTAAAGAGAAAAAAATTTGGACTACTGAAGATGGAGCATATTTCATACATCAAACTGTCAGTGAGGCTTACATAGATCGAATGAAAAAGTATTTTAATCACATTGTGTAAATGACCTATTAAAAGATGATCAGTCCTGAAAATGAAATGATAAATTCTTTCCACACTTATGGCATCATGTTTTTAATGCATATTTTTTCACTTTAATACATTTAATGTGTAGGATATATTTTAGTGAGTCATCCTTTTAAATAGAATATCACCAGTAACAATGCATATTCATTTCTGGACAAGGCTTGAATAATATAAAAATTTAGCTAGTAGAGAGAAAGATCTTTGCACACTACTACTTCCCACCAGTGAGAAAACACATCACCTTATTTGGGATGATGGGACAATTTTTGCTTGAATTTTCACATGTAAGGCAGGGCTAGATTAAACAATAGCTTCAGTGACTAAAGAGTTTTTCTCAGGAAACTGCTATTCGGCCATTATGCTCCAATTTTTAAAGAACACACCGAGCAAATTCATTTGAGCTCGAACAATCACTGAAATCAACTCCTGGGAGAGAATTACTCTGACAGAGAAAGGAAATGTTCCCATTACCTCTTCACTGCTGACTGGATGCCAAGTTTTATCGTGACTATTCTTTCCTTTCCAGTTGCCATTGTGAATCATAGCATGGATTGCTAAGGTTCCACAAAGAAAGGCTTTTTTCTTTTTAAAACAAACCTTAGTTTCCAAAGAACAATGCTATACACACAATTTAGTACTTTAAAGCTTTCAAGTATTTTGACCAATAAGATTTCCTGATTTAATAGTTTATTTTAAAAATACGTTGTAGAAATTGTGTTCTTAACTATACAAACACATTAATGTTTGCTCACCCCCAAGGCCCATCCTAAATATAACAATGATGATGATGATGATGATAATAATAAACATGATGAGAAATTCTGCAGATGCTAGTTTAATGCTGCCTAATAACCTGTCAAAGGTATAATTTTATAGATATCCTTCAGATGATTTAATTATGTGACAGGATTCTAGTGTTTGTTTCAAAACAAACACAAATCTATGGCTTGATCACGTTCCTTCTCTGTTACCTGCTATAAGGAAAAGATGTTAACAGAGATTTTTTTTTTTTTTCTGGTTTATTTAAGCAACTTTATTTCCAACTATCATTTTCCATTTCCTTCACATTTTTGCTTTTTATCTATTTATTTTTTTTTAAATTTATTTATTTTTAAATTTAACTTTACAATTTGTATTAGATAATATGTGGACAACAATAGAGACTTCAAGGTAACTCCCTTCTCCCACAGAACTAGAACTTCTGTTTTTAATATAAGTAACTAGTAATCCAGAATAAAGGCTGCAATTCTTAGGCAACTTCCAAAGAGTGTAGTTATATAACAAATCTCTGACATAAAAGGTGAGAGTGAATAATATATGCAATTTGGAGAATGTATCCTTGAAAGGAAAAGTGTGTCCTTTTCCTTCCTACCTCTAAATGCTCTGGGAACATCAACATCTTAACTGAAGTACAATTTGGGACTTGAAGCCATGGGCTATAATATAAAAAATTATAGAGCAGAAAGTTGAAAACAATCTGGTCTTAAATATAAAATCCTAAGCTGTTTCCATCTTGAGGTTAACTTCTCTCCCATGTGAAAAAGGAATAAACTCATATGTAGCTTAACCAATTTTATTTTTATTTTATAAATGTTTTAGATAATTATAGATTTACACACAGTTGTACAAATTATAGGGAAATCTCTTCAGCCCTTCAGCCATTTTTCCTCAATGGTGATATAATCAGAAAATTGCAATTTTATTAAAGGTCTCTGCTGCAGACTTAGTTAATGTTTTAATGGGTCTCTGTTACAAACTTAAGCCAATCATATCTCCTGCTATATTTCATGCTACAAATTACTTAGAAATAGATACTGGAATAAATACTTTTAAGTCCTTTAAAAACCATAATTGCTCCTGCATAAAATTAAAGAATTAGCAGAGATTAAAAATGAAGAGTGTATACAAAATGAGAGCATTAAATTCTCAAGAAAGAGTGAACTAAAGCAAAATTAATTAATGCTGAAAGGGTGGCCAGGACAGGAATAAATATTCTCAAGCAATATTCTCAGGGAATTTTTCACAATTAACTGCCCTACTTACCCACAGTCTGCAGGGTAGGGTCACATTTTTACGATCGGATCCCTTAAGATCTCAATGTATAAAAACATTAACATAAAAAACAAATAAATAATTGGTCCAGGCTGGTGACAGTTCTCAGTCTTATGGAATAATCAAATATATAGTCTTTAAAAAGGGACATGTCCTTAAACCAAGTCTGCACAAAACTACTATTAAACAAGAGCTCACAATCTGAAAGTACCAAGTGCCTGGGGAACTAATCAACCCTGAAAAGAATAGAAAAGCAAGATTTTGTTCTGTATAAACTTCCAAGGACTCACAAATTCCTATGAAGTTGATGGCTTGAAGCAAAAGAAATTAATTCTCACAAGGCCAGACATACGAAGTCTAAGGGCTAGGAGGACTAAACTCCCTTCAGAGGCTCTGAAGAAGATTGTCTTCTTGCTTTTTCAGCTGCTGGTGGCTGTGAGCACTTCTAGTATTTGTCTGCATTGCTCTACTCTCTGCCTCTGTCATTGTCTCCTCTCCGTGTCTCACATGAGGACACTTGTCATTACATTTGGAACCCACTCAGATACTCAAAATGATATCATCTCCACATCCTTAATTTATTTACATCTGTAAAAACACTTTTTCCAAATAAGATAACACTGGAAAGTTCTGGGATTCAGAATGTATCTTCTTAAGAGTCTGTCATTCAACCTACTGCACCCTCTAAAGAATTTCAGATATGAGAACCAGCAGAGTAAATAATTGCATTGCTTTAAAGAGGCTATAGTATGACACTATGGAAAAATAACTTCCAGTTTTGCAAAAGACCAAAACCACTTCAAATTTAAATAATACAGTCACTGAAATGAAATGAACCAGTGAATAAATTATCCAGCAGCTTAAATACTGCTGAGATTATTGGTTATCTGGATCATACATATAAGGAAATGATATAGAAATTGTATAACAACAAGGTTAAAAAAATAAATGTTATAAGAAGGTTTTACATTATCTGTATATATCTGTATATATGTAAACATATGCATGTAAACATATGTGTAAAATAGACATTCCAGAAGGACATACCAAAGTGACTGAAGACAGAAAATATAACATGAGAATTTCTAAGAATTACTGAAGTACAAAAATCATTATAATCAGGAATCATAAAGACTCTTAAAAAATGTAGATAAAAATTAATCCACTCCTAGAGATGACCCAGAAAGGCTATAGCACAACAAGTAAGAAGACATTTAATGCAGCTACAGATCAAATTTTTTAATATGAAAATAGACATTCCAATAGAAACAACAGGAAAGAAAATAAAACAGAATAATGCTATGCATACTGAAGATAGGCTTTTAAAAATACTATTCATTTATTATTATAAGCAACAGTTAGAATTGGACATGGAACAACAGACTGGTTCCAAATAGGAAAAGGAGTACGTCAAGGCTGTATATTGTCACCCTGCTTATTTAACTTATATGCAGAGTATATCATGAGAAAGGCTGGGCTGGAAGAAGCACAAACTGGAATCAAGATTGCTGGGAGAAATATCAATAAACCTCAGATATGCAGATGACACCATCCTTATGGCAGAAAGTGAAGAAGAACTAAAAAACCTCTTGATGAAAGTGAAAGAGGAGAGTGAAAAAGTTGGCTTAAAGCTCAACATTCAGAAAACGAAGATCATGGCATCCAGTCCCATCACTTCATGGGAAATAGATGGGGAAACAGTGGAAACAGTGTCAGACTTTATATTTTTGGGCTCCAAAATCACTGCCGATGGTGACTGCAGCCACGAAATTAAAAGATGCTTCCTCCTTGGAAGAAAAGTTATGACCAACCTAGAAAGTATATTCAAAAGCAAAGACATTACTTTGCCGATAAAGGTCCGTTTAGTCAAGGCTATGGTTTTTCCAGTAGTCGTGTATGTATGTGAGAGTTGGACTGTGAAGAAAGCTGAGTGCTGAAGAATTGATACTTTTGAACTGTGGTGTTGGAGAAGACTCTTGAGAGTCCCTTGGACTGCAAGGAGATCCAACCGGTCCATTCTGAAGGAGATCAACCCTGGGATTTCTTTGGAAGGAATGATGCTAAAGCTGAAACTCCAGTACTTTGGCCACCTGACACGAAGAGTTGACTCATTGGAAAGATGCTGGGAGGGATTGGGGGCAGGAGGAAAAGGGGACGACAGAGAATGAGATGGCTGGATAGCATCACCAACTCGATGGACGTGAGTCTGAGTGAACTCTGGGAGTTGGTGATGAACAGGAAGGCCTGGCATGCTGCGATTCATGGGGTCATGAAGAGTCATACACGACTGAGTGACTGAACTGAACTCAACTGACGGATACCTTAATTATTTACATTTACTATTTTTATTACTTACATTGATTAGTTTTTCCAATATTTATTCTTAAACTGCTTCCTTTATTAGACTCAAAGTATAACATTTCTCAGATTCTCTCTCAAAGTTACAGATGCATTTTTGAGCTCATGAATCAATGGACACATGCATATAACCTCATTAAATGGAGTAAAAGATGGAAAGGGAGACTCTTTCCTGGTTCTAGCAGCACAGCTTGAACCAGAAGTTTCAGCAGTGGTTTCCTGACTTCTGCATGCACCTAAGGTATGATCCCCAAACCAAAAGTTGGGATGGCAATTTCTAGAATCCAACAAAGGCAAAACACACACACTATTTTTCATTATGACTCCTTTGTGGGTTGGCCACAGTATATTTTATGCTGTCTGCATCCTAGAGACCAACCTGAAAGATTAGGACCTTTCTGCAAATTGGCTGGTCTTGTGGCAGCAGCAGACCTGCCAGTGAACCACACAAAGGCTTGAACATTTGTCAGTTTGCACACACCAGTTCTACTCACATTCCATTTGTCACAATGAAGTCTTATAGTCAAGTCATTAAGTCAATCAGATAGAGATGTGCTAATTTGCCATAGGAGGGGAGCACAGAAAATATTTTAAAAACAAAAATACCATCTACCAGTATCTAGAACTTATTTTGGCATGTTAATTTTCTACTTCTTGGCTTGACATTATAAGTGGCCCCTGTGCCATGCTGGGATCTGATACTAAATTTAGCTCTGAAGGAAATTAGATAGTAGTGATAGAGCAAAAAGATAATTGTTATTCTCTTCCAAGGTGAACTGTGAGGTCATGTTATCTCTCCAACAAAGTAGGCACCTATTCAAAGATGAAGGGGAGGTTTTGGCTTGCCTGGGAGGTGCTTTTCGGCTTGGGCATTTAGAATGCTTATACTTACAAAATCATTCAAATATCAAATTTTATTTTTGGAGAAGGAGGAGAGGGGGATGTTTTTTTTTTTCCTTCCCATAATCAGTGTCCACATAAGGGACCTAGGGAATCTGTAGGCTTTAGTCTATTTTGCAAGATATCATCTCACAGGATCGTATTTTATTTGATCATTGTTTATTTTAGCCCTCAAGCTAATTAAGGAAAGACATTGATTTACAAGGATCACAGATATTTTTGTTTCTATGATTGGTCCTTATGCTAAGAATGTAAAGCCCTGACTCTGTTATTATTTTTCTGTTGTTCAGTATTATTAGAAATAGCCCATCTCACAGGCTTTCAATTTTATAGTAAAATAAAAATATAGTAAAATTTATAGTGGTTGTTATTGTATACTACAGAAGCTATCACTTAATCTGATAGAACTGTACATTCATCAACAAAACCTTTAGTAATATTTTTCACATTGGGAACCATGCTATGAAGATATCATTCTGTAGTAGAAGAGATATTTTCTCCTTCTAAACCAGCAATGGCAGGGAACTTTTCATCCTTAAGAATCTGTTGCCTGCAACTACTTTTGGTGCCAAATACTTTATCAATAGAGAGTTGGCTTCATTCAGATAAATTAGGAGTTTGGGATTAGCATATGTGCATTATTATATATAAAAGAGATAAACAACAAGAACCTACTGCATAGCACTAAGTAACTAAGTTCAATAGCTAATGGAAACGAGTGTGAAAAACTGAATCACTTTGCTCTATACTTGAAGCTAATTCAGCATTATAAATTAACTATAATAAAAAATGGTTAAAAATAAGGACTTAGTTTCAGATAATAAATCCCCTAGCAATTTTAAGCAAAGAATATTTGATATGGATGAATGAGTATTTCTAAAATTATTGGAAGGCCTTAGAGGAACAAGTTCCAGGCTGGGCCTTCAAAATGACTTCTAGAATAGCACTTCAGAACTGGATCACTAAGAGAAATTTTGGCTTTGCTGAATTCTGGAAATCGCCATCTATTCTTTGGGTTCCAGGATCACAATACCTTAGCTGCATGCAAGAATCAGGAAACTACAATTAGAAGTGTTGGTTCAAGCTACAACGAACAGTGGAGTACAGTAACTTAAACGTATTAGCCAAAAATAGAGAACAGCACGCTCCATTAAATGGTTTCTCTATGCACAAAAGACCCGTAACTTTAGGGTTCAAAACTGATAAAACAGTTAATCATTTTAAGTTGCAAGGGTTATTTGTTCACTTTTACTATATTTGAAAATTCTAACCAATTCACAGATCACAGAGGAAAATGTCAACGTGTTTCCAGTAATGTCACACGTACCATCATGTGTGTAATAATATCTTAAAATTGTTTCCTAATAATTTGAGTTTAAAAAGCTTAAACTGCTCTCCTTATAGGAAACAAGTCAAATAGAATAGCTGATGCAGGATTCTTGAAGTAAACAGAATAGGATTTTAAACTTTTAGAATCATGCTCATCTGTATGCTACTGAACATAAACTCAGAAAATATATAAGCTTTGTAAGTTCTACTTTTGAATGTTTTACTGTGTCCTTCAAGAGTATAATACAACTATTTCAGAAAGATGTAGAAGTGAAAAATAGACTGAATTTAAGTAGTCCCCTAGAGTTATCCTTGTTCTGCCCTTTTCCTTTTGATCATTAATAACCCATTTCTTATTGAAAGTAAGCTTTTTTTTTTTTTCCTGAATGAGTTTCCTAAGTGTCTTGAAAAAAAAGTTATTTCTTAACTCTGACCTCCTAATGTGATATCTCTAAGCTCCACCCTTGAACTGTTCACTTTCCAGCATATAGCAACATAATCCTTGTGATAGGGGCTGACTTTATGGAGAATAGCATGACTGAGACTCTAAAAGAGTCTCCTATCTCCACATCTTTCCTCATGCTAGAAGTTCAACATGTAATTTCATTTATTTAATCACTGCCTTTTCTCTTCAATGTATCTTTTTAAATGCAAATTGTTTTATAAAAATAATGAGTACCAAAAACTCTAGTGCAAATATGTTCATTTGTCAT
The DNA here is from genome assembly GCA_006410875.1 of Neotragus pygmaeus. NCBI lineage: Eukaryota > Metazoa > Chordata > Mammalia > Artiodactyla > Bovidae > Neotragus > Neotragus pygmaeus. The sequence continues at coordinate 1,038,967 of SJYV01048576.1, read as the reverse complement.
TTTCTTTCGGTGACCAGAAATGGAAAACATTTTAGTATCAAGACAGAAATTAAAAATGGAGACAAGAATTTAAAGTAGATGCTGGGTACCAAAGAAGATCGCAAGATTATAAGATTTGATTAGGTTTTTGTTTTGTTTTTTTGAACTAGAATACACTGCTTTATAATTATTCCAATTCTGTTCAAAACTTACCCTTTGATAATTGTTAATTAAGAGAGTAAATTGTACTTTTTTTTTTTTTTTTTTACCAATGTTCTGTTTCATAGTACTGCTAACATTTAGTGGCCAAACACTAGAAGACACTATAATAAATTGGTATCCACTCATGGGTGAACAGAAGTAGGCACTCCACATGATGGGACTATGGAATGTGTAAACATGGGTATCAGCACTGCTGCTGTCCTAAATGACTGAGTATTGATATTAGGTGCTCCACATCTGTGAATAACAGCCTGGCCAATGAGTGCAGCTGAGGGCCAATCCTTCTCTTCTAAGAATTTCCAAATGTAACAGGAATAGACTTTTCAAATTAAGATGATAAAAACAGATATATTACCTGTACCTCTTTTTTTTTGAAATTTGCTCAAAACCACCAAAGTGAACAAAAATCAGAAACAGAATACAAGCTCTACCTAAATTTTAGAAAGAAAGATCTAATTATTATAACCAAAATATCTGAAGATAGAACAGGGATGAAATAAAAGCAGATGATTTATCTAAGAGAGAAAGGTCCATATTTAAGGGTAATGAGTCATAGTGAGGGAAAGATATCTCTAAGAAACAAATGTATTGATCAGTTCTACAGATATTCAAAAGACAAAAGAATTCAAGTAAGAAATTAACATAAAAGTGAGCAGATGGCAGGGTCCTCAAAGTAAGGAATTTTTCAAGAGAAGTATGACCCCAAGGTCCATGTTTTGCTCCTCATTTTGGAAAACAAAGGTTTATCCTCTGTTGTGTTCTGATACCAACTATGTCATCCTCTGGTGAGAATTTTCTAATAACTTCCCTTCACATTTCCTATGTTCTATCTTTGCATTTGAAAAACATAACCAAAATATTGTAGTTTATTTTAAGGTCTTTAAGATGCTTAATTTTAAGTAGCAGTAATAAAATTTGAAAATTTGAAATCAAACATTTCTTCTGAATCTTGAATGGGAGACTAGCCAACTGCTGACAAGTATTCAATCTACGTTCATTAGTTGTGTGTCACTGGCTGAGTTACTGAACCTCTCTGTAACTTAGTTTCTTATCTGTTAAAAGGATGATCATAATCCTTTCCTTAAAAAGATGATCATAATACATTTCTCATGGGTCTTTTTAAAGTGCTAAATATGTAAAGCATTTGAAACACTGGCCAGCACACAGAATGCTCTATTAGGATTGCCTATATTAAGTTCTATTTTGATGACTACCTCCTAAGATCCTCTGCAAGTGAAAGACTAGAAAAATAACAAAGATTTTTCTGAAATTATTATTACAGTAGTAAACTGTTAGGAAGGTATTGCTAGTTGCTCACCCAAGATCAATTCTGTACTTCTCCTTACTAACAGAATCTGATCTTATCCAGTGCAACAAAATAACTAAATAAAAAATTATATTTCACAGTCTTATTCGCATCCAGTGAAGTATAGTAGGAGTCATCAGATAGGAGATAAGGAAAATTTTTTAAAGTGGGACTTTTTTCCCTTTTAGCTTTCCTGGCTTCCTTATTCTACCTTCTTGGAATACAAACATATTGTCTGGAAGTACAGTTGTCCTCATGTAGCCCAAGACAGCTTCAAAGATGGAAAACATGTACTTGGGAAGGAAGAAGAGAAAAAGATAAAAATACAGTATTTCCTAATATTAGTGAAGCAGCCATTCCACCCTTATCATCCCAATTTCCATGAGACAAAATTAAGTTTCAATCAATTAAAGCCTCTTTAATCTGGATTTTGCATTATATGCAGCTAAACTCAATCCCAGCCACAGAGGTCTATGGTGACTTCATTTGCATCATCATAAGAATTCTCTTAGAAAGATTGGTCATTGATTAAAAAACAAAAGTCAAGTCTTTTTAAAATAGTATATATTCAGAATTTACCACACAGAGAAGGCAATGGCAACCCACTCCAGTACTCTTGCCTGGAAAATCCCATGGATAGAGGTGCCTGTGCAGTCCATGGGACTGCTACAAGTCAGACACAGCTGAGCAACTTCATTTTCACTTTTCACTTTCATGCACTGGAGAAGGAAATGGCAACCCACTCCAGTGTTCTTGCCTGGAGAATCCCAGGGACGAGGGAGCCTGGTGAGCTGCCGTCTACGGGCTGGCACAGAGTCAGACATGACTGAAGTGACTTAGCAGCAGCAGCAGCAGAATTTACCACAAAGCCTACATTTTTCAGCCAGTTTATTTAGTTTTTGGATAATAAATTTCTCTCTGTTTGTATTATATTTCTCCTCCTTTTGTATACTTCTTATGAAGCCAACAAAATTTAAGTGCTTTCTTTTACTATTGATTTGCCAGCATTATGAGCCTTAAGCTTTGATCAAAATTTTTGTTAACATTGCATGTCTCAGACTCCTGTGCAGTAATGAACNTATCCACTCATGGGTGAACAGAAGTAGGCACTCCACATGATGGGACTATGGAATGTGTAAACATGGGTATCAGCACTGCTGCTGTCCTAAATGACTGAGTATTGATATTAGGTGCTCCACATCTGTGAATAACAGCCTGGCCAATGAGTGCAGCTGAGGGCCAATCCTTCTCTTCTAAGAATTTCCAAATGTAACAGGAATAGACTTTTCAAATTAAGATGATAAAAACAGATATATTACCTGTACCTCTTTTTTTTTGAAATTTGCTCAAAACCACCAAAGTGAACAAAAATCAGAAACAGAATACAAGCTCTACCTAAATTTTAGAAAGAAAGATCTAATTATTATAACCAAAATATCTGAAGATAGAACAGGGATGAAATAAAAGCAGATGATTTATCTAAGAGAGAAAGGTCCATATTTAAGGGTAATGAGTCATAGTGAGGGAAAGATATCTCTAAGAAACAAATGTATTGATCAGTTCTACAGATATTCAAAAGACAAAAGAATTCAAGTAAGAAATTAACATAAAAGTGAGCAGATGGCAGGGTCCTCAAAGTAAGGAATTTTTCAAGAGAAGTATGACCCCAAGGTCCATGTTTTGCTCCTCATTTTGGAAAACAAAGGTTTATCCTCTGTTGTGTTCTGATACCAACTATGTCATCCTCTGGTGAGAATTTTCTAATAACTTCCCTTCACATTTCCTATGTTCTATCTTTGCATTTGAAAAACATAACCAAAATATTGTAGTTTATTTTAAGGTCTTTAAGATGCTTAATTTTAAGTAGCAGTAATAAAATTTGAAAATTTGAAATCAAACATTTCTTCTGAATCTTGAATGGGAGACTAGCCAACTGCTGACAAGTATTCAATCTACGTTCATTAGTTGTGTGTCACTGGCTGAGTTACTGAACCTCTCTGTAACTTAGTTTCTTATCTGTTAAAAGGATGATCATAATCCTTTCCTTAAAAAGATGATCATAATACATTTCTCATGGGTCTTTTTAAAGTGCTAAATATGTAAAGCATTTGAAACACTGGCCAGCACACAGAATGCTCTATTAGGATTGCCTATATTAAGTTCTATTTTGATGACTACCTCCTAAGATCCTCTGCAAGTGAAAGACTAGAAAAATAACAAAGATTTTTCTGAAATTATTATTACAGTAGTAAACTGTTAGGAAGGTATTGCTAGTTGCTCACCCAAGATCAATTCTGTACTTCTCCTTACTAACAGAATCTGATCTTATCCAGTGCAACAAAATAACTAAATAAAAAATTATATTTCACAGTCTTATTCGCATCCAGTGAAGTATAGTAGGAGTCATCAGATAGGAGATAAGGAAAATTTTTTAAAGTGGGACTTTTTTCCCTTTTAGCTTTCCTGGCTTCCTTATTCTACCTTCTTGGAATACAAACATATTGTCTGGAAGTACAGTTGTCCTCATGTAGCCCAAGACAGCTTCAAAGATGGAAAACATGTACTTGGGAAGGAAGAAGAGAAAAAGATAAAAATACAGTATTTCCTAATATTAGTGAAGCAGCCATTCCACCCTTATCATCCCAATTTCCATGAGACAAAATTAAGTTTCAATCAATTAAAGCCTCTTTAATCTGGATTTTGCATTATATGCAGCTAAACTCAATCCCAGCCACAGAGGTCTATGGTGACTTCATTTGCATCATCATAAGAATTCTCTTAGAAAGATTGGTCATTGATTAAAAAACAAAAGTCAAGTCTTTTTAAAATAGTATATATTCAGAATTTACCACACAGAGAAGGCAATGGCAACCCACTCCAGTACTCTTGCCTGGAAAATCCCATGGATAGAGGTGCCTGTGCAGTCCATGGGACTGCTACAAGTCAGACACAGCTGAGCAACTTCATTTTCACTTTTCACTTTCATGCACTGGAGAAGGAAATGGCAACCCACTCCAGTGTTCTTGCCTGGAGAATCCCAGGGACGAGGGAGCCTGGTGAGCTGCCGTCTACGGGCTGGCACAGAGTCAGACATGACTGAAGTGACTTAGCAGCAGCAGCAGCAGAATTTACCACAAAGCCTACATTTTTCAGCCAGTTTATTTAGTTTTTGGATAATAAATTTCTCTCTGTTTGTATTATATTTCTCCTCCTTTTGTATACTTCTTATGAAGCCAACAAAATTTAAGTGCTTTCTTTTACTATTGATTTGCCAGCATTATGAGCCTTAAGCTTTGATCAAAATTTTTGTTAACATTGCATGTCTCAGACTCCTGTGCAGTAATGAACAGTGGACCTTTACTGTGATCATTATGATCATAGTCAATGACAATACCCCTGTGTATGTGTTTGTTAGCAATGCCTGAGTATGTGGGTTTAAAGATTAGGGGAGAGGAGAAACTGCAATTTTTATTCTCTGACAGTTTCAAGGTTCTCATTTCAAGGGCTTATTGAGGTCTTGGATATGTTATATAGTTATGTCTTTATATTTAACACTGTCTTGACTTTCAGTAACTTCACAGATTTTTATCAACCTTGCACCACACTGAGATCCAGAATAGAGTCCCTTAAATACTTAACAAAAGTAAACATTTTTAACATAGACTTAATAGTTCAGAAGATTTTTTTTCACTCTGTTTATAGCCTCACATACTTCTGTATTGTTCTAGATATCCATGTGATATGATCAGAAAGCAGAGAAGATGAGGGGTGATTGGAGGAGGCTTTACAAAGAGAAGCAGAACACAGCTATTTGCTATTGGAAATTGACTATTCATAAGGTATGTCTCTGATCACCTCTTTATGAACCTTTGTATTTCAAAACCAACTACCAACACCCAGAGATCTAGACTTTACTGAACTTCTTACCATTTGGGATCCTTTGTCATGTCTGCAAGAATGAACAAAATCATTTAGCTCCTATACATTAACCACACTAAAGGAGAATAATGAGTGAACATGAGTATCACAGGGTATCTCTGTTAAAGAAAGAGGGAAATTCAGAATTTCTTTCTTCTGGAATACAGAAGACTCTCTCTCAGTTTTGTAATACCTGCCTACCATTTTCACTGATGTACTCTTCTTCCCTGGTGACTCAGAGGTTAAAGTGTCTGCCTGGAATGCAGGAGACCAGGGTTCAATCCCTGGGTCAGGATGATCCCCTGGAGAAGGAAATGGAAACCCACTCCAGTACTCTTGCCTGGAGAATCCCATGGAGGGAGGAGNAGGTTAAAGTGTCTGCCTGGAATGCAGGAGACCAGGGTTCAATCCCTGGGTCAGGATGATCCCCTGGAGAAGGAAATGGAAACCCACTCCAGTACTCTTGCCTGGAGAATCCCATGGAGGGAGGAGCCTGGTAGGCTACAGTCCAAGGGGTCGCCAGGGGTCGCAAAGATTCGGACATGACTGAGCGACTTCACTTTCACTTTCTCTCACTCTTCACAAAATGAAATACCAGAGGAGAAAGATGGTATACTGCCATATCTTTAAATGCAAGCTATCTCAAGTCACTTTTATTTCCAGTCTGGTCTAGCTTATTTTAACAGTGTTACCTCCTATTAGAGAATGAGAAGAGGGGAATCAGCTCATAACCAAGTATCTATTCCCTGGATTGGAAAAGTCAAGGGAGGCTTGTGTGAATAGCAGTACTGGTAGTACAGTGATTCCTAAGGGCACAAATGTGCCAGATATGTGGAAGGAAGCTCCACATTTGAGGCTGCAGAGTGGGTATTGAGGATAGTGGAAGAGGAGCAAGGGGCAAAAGTCTTCAGTACATGTTTTGTCAAACTGCCATGTTATAACAGTAACCTTAATTATGGCTACATTGTACATATATATGTTGACAGTTAGCCATCAAAGATTTTTATGTATGGTTCACATGAATGAACCTTCTGAAAAGAATGCTAAAAATATTCTCAGTGATCCTGATTCAATGGTTCCTTGGTTATCCATGAGCAGTAAGTAGTCAACGGTATCTTTTCCCTTACAGGACAATTCAACTGCACAAAGCAAACCGAGTGGGAAAGATGGTTAGTTGGCAAATCACATCTTTCAAATTTTCTACCTGGGGTTGCTACATTTAGAAAACAAAATGCAGGAATTCAAATTAAATTTGAGTTTTAGATAAACAACAAATATATATAAATTAGTATAAGCATTTCCTATGCAATATTTAGGACATACTGAAAAAGATATCTGTTGCTTATTTAAAATTCCAATGTACACAGGTAGGTATCCTGTATTTTATATGATAAGTCTACTGCTACCTTATAATGGTACATTTAAAATGTTCTTCTCTTATTTCACCTACATGTGGGACTAAAACAAGACCATTTTTAATAGTCCGAACCCAGCACAAAAAACATTTTGTTTATACCATCACTTTCCTCATTAGAATGGAAAATAGAGACATCTTTTATTTACTCATAACATGGTGAATAAGATATGTACCTGATAATTAGGTAGCATGTTTTTACTTTTATTTTTTTACCACCTTTTCATGATGCAATCTTTATATTTCACGAAGACATAAAACATCAAAATAAGTCTTTTAAAAATATACGAAACAATAAAACAATATTGTTCAATATTCCAGTATTTACATCACAAATTACTCAGGTAGATACACCTTAACTAACCACTTTAAATTCCTATACTTTCTATATATTTTAAATTGGAATAAGTGTTTGAAAATGAGTTCTATGTTTCTTTAACTTCTAAAATGAAACATCCAGAATGTCTATTTCTCTCTTTGAAACTTTGGAACATAATTGGAGTGCCAATTATACTCATATGCATAAAAGAAACAAGAATCTAAAGAAATATTATCCAGTAGAACTTTCTCCAATGACAGAAATATTCAGTATCTGTTCTGTCCAAAATCTTACACACAAGCCCATGTAGCTTTTGTGCACTTGAAATGTGACTAGTGCCACTGAGTGTTCTAAATTTTAAATTTAATTTTAATTAAATATAAACAGCTGCACACTGATATNTTCAGTATCTGTTCTGTCCAAAATCTTACACACAAGCCCATGTAGCTTTTGTGCACTTGAAATGTGACTAGTGCCACTGAGTGTTCTAAATTTTAAATTTAATTTTAATTAAATATAAACAGCTGCACACTGATATTTAAATTTAAATATGCTGATTGTATCTTTTGCTACACTTGATCCATCATTTTCTTTGTCTGCTTAAGTTGGAAAAGTATGAGACTTCATAAAAATTGCAATAAATCAGTGAGCTCTAACAACAATTAAAAAAAAACTTAAGAAAAATAATACATTAATTGAATTTCTTTTAGACAAACTATTTTTTCAAAAATGTTGTTAATGTTTAGTTGCTAAGTCACAACCGATTCTTTGTGACCCCATGGACTGTAGCCCACCAGACTCTTCTGTCCATGGGATTTTCCAGGCAAGAATACAGGAGTGGGTTGCCATTTCCTTCTTCAGGAGATCTTCCAGATCAGGGACTGAGCTTGCATCTCCTGTATTGGCAGGTGGATTCTTCATCACTGAGCTACCAGGGAAGCTCTTTCAATATGGTATCCCTTAATTAATGTTATTATACTTGTTGTAGTTCCGAAAAAAAAGTACCATGGTCATCCTAACAATGACAAAAACAAATCTTTTGATTCTGCCTACACTTTGAGAACTCTAAATAGGATATACCAGAGAGACTTGTAAGGATCAAGAAATGCTTGATTAAGCAATAATCTTATTTGGAATAAGATTAAATCTTTTAAATCATATTTAAAAGTTTAACTTAGTTTTTGTTGGCTTGTGTAGTGACCTAAAATTTAAGGAAGACATCAAGTTGTGTTCAACTATCTTTCAAGAACTGCTAGTCAATGTGAAGCTTATTTTCTCCATGTTTGCTGTGTCTCTATAGCTCATGGTAACCAGGAAATATAACTGAATCTGTTCTCTCTAAGGAATTCCTAAAGTAACCAAGAAAATTTCGGCCCTAAAACTTTGCCCTCATCCTTGTTTTGCTGAGAATTTACACTAAAAACAAATTCATACTAAAAAGGAGATGAAGGAAGAAGAAAAGTCCTCAAACAATTTTATACCAAGATTTGCCTTTACATGAAAAATCATGGACAAAACACAGAGAAGTCCTATGGCTGCTAGTTCTTGTTCAACAAAATTCTCAAAGTATTACTTTTAAATTGTTTAGCCTAAAGAGTTATGGAAGCAGCAGAATTTTCTACTAATATAGTAGCTTTTCACTACTTAGTGTATATAATCACCACCAAGGAAGTTTGATAAGCATACCCAGGCCTGTTTAGAAGGCATGTAGTCAGAGCTAAAACATGCTATTTTAGCAAATAATATGTTGATTGAATTTAGATTGTGGGTATAAAATTCTACTTGGGTATAAAATTTCACATTACTGGTAAGTAGCCAAAAAATGTTACAAGTGCCAGGACCGAGGAAAACCTATGCTCACCATGCTTTGACCATTACTAGTGTTAAACGAATAGTAGAAAAGAGCTATTAAGTTGTAGTAATGTATATTCTTTTATACACTGTTGGATTCAATTTACTTATATTTTCTTCAAGATTTTGACTCTATGTTCATAAGAGATATTGGTGTGTAGTTTCTGCATTTTGCAATAGATTTATCTGGTTTGGTATGGAGATAAAACTGGCCTCATAGAATGAATTAGGAAGTATTTTAACACCCATGCACAGATCAAAATGCAAGAAATAAAACTTTGTTTGCAAATGAGGTACAAAAACCAAAAGAATCAAAATTTCCTGAAACTAATGAACAATTATAGGTCATTGCAGAATACAAGGTTGCAAAATACAGGCTAATATACAAAAATCAACTGCTTTCCTACATACCAGCAATGGACAAGTAAGAATTCAAATTAAAAATGTAATACCATTTATATTAGCACTCCTAATACTTAGGTATAAATCTAACAAAATAGATATAAGATTTCTTTGAGGAAAGTCATAAAACTGCTAATGAAATCAAAGAACTAATAAATGGAGAAATATTCAGTGTTCATTGATTTAAAAAGATACAATATTCAGCTCTTCCCAACTTGATCTATAGATTCAGTGCAATTCCAAAGAAAATTTCAGCAAATAGATACTGACAAACCGATTCTAACATTTATATGAGAAAACCAAAGGCCCAGAAGAGCTAATACAACACTGAACAAAAAGAACAAAGTTGGAGGACTGTTTACATGACTTTAGCTCAAGACTTATCATAAAGCTAGTTATCAAGATAATCTGGTTTTGATGAAAGAATAGACAATCAGTTAATTAAACAAAACAGCTCAAAAACAGATCACATAAATATATCAACTGATCTTTGAAGAGGGACCAAAGGCAATACTTTGGAGTACAGTACTTGCTCCAAAAATTGGAGCAAGACATTATGCTAAAACAACTAAACAACCACATGCAAAAAAAAATGAGTGTAGACACAGAACTTACATCCTTCATGAAAATTAACCCCAAATGGAAAATATACCTAAATATAAAATTCAAACTTCTAAAACTCCAAGGCAACAAAAGTACAGAATATCAAGGTGACCTTGGGTATGAATATGACTTTTTAGACAATACCAAAAGCAAGATCCATAAAATAAACAACTTCATTAAAATTAAAACTTCTTTGCAAAAGACAATGTTAAGAGAATAAGAGGACAACCCATAGACTTGGATAAAATCTTTGTAAAAGGCACAAATAATAAAGGTATGTTACCCAAAGCGGACCAAGAACTTTTAAAATTTAATCATAAAGAATTAAGCATCACCACTGAAAAAAGGGCCAAAGACCTCAACAGACATTTCAGCACAGAAACTAAACACATAGCAACAACAAAAACAAAGAACACATGAAAAGATATTTTACATCATATGCCATCAGGGAAACGGAGACTAAAATAGCAATGAGATACCACTACGTGCCTAATAGGGTGGCCAATATCCAGCACACTAACACCAGAAGAAGCTGGAGAGGATGTGGAGCAACATGAACTCTGATTCATTGCTGGTGAAAATGCAGGGTTGTGCAGCCACTTTGGAGAACAGTCTGGTAATTTCTTACAAAACTAAGAAAATTCTTACCTTATGAACTAGCAATCACACTCCTTGGAGATAAAACTTATGTCTATACAAACTATTCCACACACATTTGTAGCAGCTTTATTCATATTGTCAAAGTATAAGTGCAACCACAATGTTCTTCAATAGGTGGATAGATAGATAATCTGTAGTACAGCCAGACAGTGCAATATTCTGTGCTAAAAAGAAGTAAGTCATCAAACGATGAAAAGACTAAAAACCTTAAGTGCATTTAACTTAAGTGAAAGAAAGCAATCTGAAAACACTATTGGCTGTATGAGTTCAATAGTAGGGCATTCTGGAAAAAGTAAACCTATAACAGTAGTAAAAATATCAATGGTTGCCAGGGTTTGCTAGGAGGGATGGATGAATGGGTGGAGCACAAAGGGTTTTAAGGCCAGTAAAACTATTCTTTAGATACTATAATAGTGTATACGTGTCATTGTGCATTTGTACAGATGATTTCTGCCCTGAACCCTAGAATTTGCAAGTTCGTGAGATAAGACTGTTTAGTGCATCACTATTAAGAAAAAATTGACTTGGAGGACCAGAAAAAAGCATGTAACTCTTCATTTAGCTGGAAACTAGTTCTGAGGAACTGTAAAAATGACTTACCTTTTCACCTTTCTTATCTTCGGTCTGAAAGACTTCTAGTATACCTTTGAACTATGAAATTCTAAGACTCCACAAGATATAATTACTTCCCATCTACCAATGGATGAAATGTGTAGACAGATTTGTCCTTCTCTTAGGTCCTGGTTAGTATAGTTCTGCTTTCTCAAGCATGTACTTTTCTGTGTATGCTATGTCTTCCTCGTTTCCCTGAAGGAACAATTTGTACTTTGATTACTGAAAACACAGCCCTTCCATGAGAGAGAACAAGTTGCCTGAGGAGAAGACTGGTTCCATCATTTCTGATTTATTAATAGTCATGATTTATGTGGGCTGAATAGCAATTGCAATGTAGAAAAAGATGAAGAAATACTGGTGGCCTCCATGACATGTACAATAAGTGGTATATTTTACACTACTGTTCTGGGGAAAATGTCTTCTCCAGAAAGTGCTTAAACAATCTAACAGAGGCCGAACACTACGCTTTCTGTGCACTAGTGTGTTCATGACTGTATACTGTTTCGATAAAAAAGGGAAGTGTGCATAGGTGTGTGTCTGTGTGTATGGACACTTTTTTGAAACAACAACAACAAAAAAGTGGTGAGATCTTGGAAATGATATTGGCAATGGAACTCTGCATTCTCAATTTAAAAGGGATGCTGTGAACTTTCAGTTATAAAATAAATATGTCATGGGGATGTACAGCTTTCCTGTGTCAATATAGCAAATGACACTGCAATTTGTATGGTTACTAGATTTATCACCAAGATCAATTTGTAATGTATATAAAAGTTGGATCATTATGCTGTACACCTGGAAAGAGTATTTGCTGTCAACTATCCTCATACTAAGCCCAGAGATTTCATAATATCTGACCTCTGAAAGACCGAGATATCAGGACCAAACGTCTCCCCATTATCCCCAAAGACTGATATTAAATAAGCACCAACTGAGTGGAAGATTTTAGTCCCAGCTCTTAGGAATTCTAAGGTATTTTTATATTTCAGGATTCAATATCTCCCTTTAGGAGAAACATGATTCACCATCTGCCTCCAAGCTATTCTACTCTAATAGGGATATCATTTATATCTCCAGCCTGGAAATCTCTCCTAAGTCTCAGACTTTGTAACCAAATGCTTCCCTGATGTTCCTACCTAAATGCTAATAAGATATCAAACTTAACATATGCAAAACCGAACTCCTAATCTTCCCCTCCAAATGTACTTCTTTCTCAGTCTGCTTTATTTCAGTAAATGACAAGACTTCCCTTCCAATTTCTCAGGCCAAAACCTGTATTATCCTTACCTCATCTCTATTTTTCAAATCTTTATCCAATCCATCATGAATTCCTGTCAGTTCTTAAGCACATCTAATTTCTACCTACCTTTTACCACTCTCCCCACTATTGACTCCTCTCAAGACACCATCATTTCTTGCCTGGATGATTACAGTATTCCCCTCAATGGGCTCTGGCTTCTGCCATTGTCCCCACCCCAGACTCTACTCTCTACATGGAAGCAGAATAATCCTACTAAAATAAAACTCAGATGCTGTCTTTCTTCTGCTCAAAATACTCCAATGATTCTAAGGTGTACTTGGGGCAAAAACCGGTGTTTTCTCAGTGGTTTTCCGGCCTTGAACAATCTAGCCCCTCCTGCTATTTTTCTCTGTGACCACAACTCCTGCTACTTTTCCCTTGGATGATTCCCTTCAACCATACCAGCCTCCTTTGTTTCCTCATGCGAACCAGTGTGCTCCCACTTCAGAACAGTGATCTAATATGACCACTTTACCTGGAATCCTCTTCACATAGCAACTGCATGGCTTACTTCTTCATTTCCTGCAGGTCTGTATTCAAACATCAGCCTATTTTGAGATCTTTCCTGGCCACTCTATCTCAAATGACAACATTTTCATTGACTGCTTCCCTTTCCTTATGTTTTTCATTAATGCTTTCTTGTCTTAGCATTTAGCATCATCTAATGTGCTATATACATTACTTATTTGTGTTAATTCTCCTTTCAAACTAGAATACAAGCTTTATAATTACAAGGATTTTTTGGTTTTATTTCCAAAATGTAATCCCAGCTCCTAAAACAGTGCCTGGAATAATAAGCACTCAGAATGAAGTATATAATGTGTTTTTATTTCTCTTTAAATAAAATTATTTAGCCTTATTTTTGGTTTAAATTCTAAAATATTATATACCATATGCCAAAGTGGAGTCTTTTCTCCCCCATGTTAATAGTTAACAAAGAATTTCTGGACAAAGAGAGTTGGTGTACTGTGAGTCCCATTATAAAGTGGAAGAAGGGAAGGATGTCTACTCTTCACCTCAAGACTAGAGAAAAAGGACTCCACAGGACTTTGGAGAGTCTGACTGACATATGCAGTGGTCTAATTTATGCCCTAGAAACTTAAAGGTTAAGAGGTTGGTTGAGGTATTGTTCCATCTCAGAAGGAGGTATCAGTTTGAAGGAGGTACCTGTAGTCCTGATGAAAGAACTAAAGGTGAGTATTCCAGAGGCAGATTGTGTTCATAAAAGAAAAATTGAGCTGGAAACTCCTTAAAGGAATTTTGCCCAAGAGGGTCAACTGAGACCCAACAGGGAGACGATCTGTGCAGAAATGCACCACCAAGCCGCCAACTAGTGGGGAGCTTATCATGTGCATCAAGGGAACAGCAGGGGAGGGATGTTAGGCAACAGCAATCTCTTCTAAGAACATATGAAAGTGTTGCACAAGGTTGTGGGAGCTTGAAATAGTTTCAAAGCTCAGAGAGCATTACAACCATTCAAATAATATAAACCAAATAAGGAATTTTCCCTGCCCATTTCCTTCTCTCATTTTCTCTCATTTTTTGATCCCAGAGAGCACTATTGGGAAGAAACAGAAAAAACCTCAAATCACAACATGAGGAAAGAAAGAGTCTGCCACTGCACCTCTTCCTCCTCTTGGCAGAATTACATTGGGACAGAGAGAGGGAGAAAATATATTAACTCTAGAGAATAGACTGGAAACAAGAAGAAGAACTGAAAATTAAGTTGCTTATAATTATATCCCATGAAACACGTGCTCAGTATTTTTGTTACATATTCAATGAAAACGAAAATACTATGTTCATAGTATAATCATTTCTGTATGATGCAGCTATTTTTGGCATACAAAACATCACCCTGTGAATTTTTCATTTTCCTATTAGAATTTGCTCAGCTTTTACACACAACAAAAGTGTTCCTACCTGACACCTCTTCTTGACCAAGGAGAAAAAATATTATATTTTTCCAGTATAAGGGAAAGGGATCATGCTCAATGTATAGGCAGATTATAACATGCATTAATTGACTGTGGTGAATAGAATAAATTAACCTACCTGTCCCAATCACTCTGTAAAAATGTCAGACTCAACAAAATGCTGGCTTTCAATACTGTGGGATTAATTATGACTTGCTAACAAAGGAGCTGAAATTTCTAATGCAAATCTAAGTATAGTCTTCCAGATGAAGGAAACGAGAACTATGATTTATTCTGCACTGTTCAGATCACTTAAAGAATAATAAGTGTCATTCTCATATTGTATTATAAAAGGAAAAAGGCCAATCTAAAGTACATACATGAAAAGTGATCCAAGAAACTATATAGTTTAACAAACATGAAAGAACAAAAAACTAAGCAGAAATATGAAACATGTCTTCATTTTAAAATGCTGTCACACAAAAGAAAATAAGGCATATTATAAGAAAAGAAAATTCAAACAGCCAATAAACATAGGGAAATATGCTCAATTTCAGTAATCATAAGAGACATGCAAATCACAATCAGACCCACCATATCAGGCAAAAATTTAAATCTGATAGCATAAATTTGGGGAGGATATGGAGCAAAAGGAATTTTTGTTCACTGATTCGAATAATTTTTGTTCACTGTATAGATTCGAATAATTAGATATTTCAGCAGTTTCTAGTAACATTTAAGATGCATGCATCCTGTCATGGAAAAACTGAACTGCTGGATATATATTCTACATAAATCCATATACTCATATTTTCAGGACACAGTGTACCGTGGGGTTTACTGGGTTGAGGAAAAATACCAAATAAAGGCAATATATTTAACAAAATCATATTATAAAGCATCAAAATTGAATAAACTATTATTACTCATGTGTTAACAACTATAAAGTATAAAGGTCAAGGCACAAAATAATACAAACTCCATTTGAATAAAACTCAAAATATTATTCCATTTAAATAAATTTCAAAATAGATAAAACTAGGATATAAAATTTATCCCCTAAACGTTCATCACAGATAAATAGATAAAGAAGGTATGGTATACACACACACACACACACACACACACAGGAATACCAATCAGCTCTAAAAAGGAATGAAATTTTGCCATTTTCAACATGGATGAAACTGGAGGGTAATACACTTAGTGAAATGAGCCAGAGAAAGATAAACACTAATACTATAATTTGTATGTGGACTCTAAAAAGTAAAACAGAAAAACTTGTCCTATGTTGTAGTTTCTTAAAAATTCCAAGCCAAAGGAACTGAACAAAGTGATGGAGTAGGAAGACACAGAAAACACCTCTCCCCATGAACACATCAAAAATACATCTATACATGGAAAAATTTTCACTGAAAACTAACTTGATACTAGCAGAAAGACTCCTGTAAAACCAAAACTGGAAGAAAGATACACATGGAATTGGGTATGCAGATAAGAGAAGTGATCAGGTCAGGACCTGTGCCCCTGACAGGGAACTCAGAGAAAAAGGTAAACTATGCTGGTGCAACCCTACCCTGAGGAGTGGGTGGCTCGAGTCTCACAGAGGGCGTCCCAACCCTGGGGTCTGACAAAGGAAAGCCCACTCGGCTTACCTGGTTGGAGGGCTGTGGAAAGCCTAAACTCTTCCTGTAAGTAATACTCTCGAAGCAGGGCTGAAACGGTGGATTGAACCCTGCAGCTGGCTGACCTGTTTCCTTTGACTGCCCTGGCACCCACCCCAACCTGAGCTGAATGGAGGCTAAGCATTGTTTGCCTCATGCAAAACTCCACGCTGAGCATGGGTGCCCTGACCAATGATAAGCTTGACCGTGAGACGCTGAGGAGGCAATTACTTGCCATTGCACAGGTAGCACATCAGAGGCAGAGTGGATCACTGAGAGTGGCGAAAATGCCACACTCTGCGCTTCGATCCTTGCCAAATGCCCTACCACATCTCCTCTTCTAACACTGCTCATCTCTTGGACTGAGGGTGCAGTGCTAGGAAGGGCAAAGGCACACATTGAAAGGGAACTGAGCCAGCTGAGTCTTTCTGCTCTAGCTTGGGACCTGGCCCCTCCTCTGACAGGGCAGCTACAGTCACTGAGCAGAGGGGAAGCAGCACTTCAACCTGGTTCTAGCCCTAGTCCCTCCTCCTTCAAGCCCACCCCCTACCAAGGCTGTTCTGAGAAAAGATGTGACTGAGAAAGCCCACTCCGAAAAAAGACATGAACATATGATGTTAAATCCATTTCTCCCACCAAAGCCATTGGGCAAACACAGACCATATACCAGCACAGACCATAACCAATATGCCCACATAAGGATACCCCTTCAATAGCTCCACAGGTAACTACTTCACCTCATTTCATAGAGACAGAAAAGGATATGCAAAATGAAAAGACAGAATGTGTTTCAACTGAAAAAGCAAGCAAAAACCCCTATGAGGACAACTAATAAAACAGAAATACACAACTTACTAGATTAACAATTCAAAGCATTAGTAATAAGATTGGTAACTAAATTAGGGAAAGAGATGAATATAGTAACCTCAGATATGCAGATGACACCACCCTTATGGCAGAAAGTGAAGAGGAGCTAAAAAGCCTCTTGATGAAAGTGAAAGAGGAGAGCGAAAAACTTGGCTTCAAGCTCAACATTCAGAAAACGAAGATCATGGCATCGGTCCCATAGGAAATAGATAGGGAAACAGTGGAAACAATGTCAGACTTTATTTTGAGGGGGCTCCAAAATCACTGCATGATGACTGCAGCCATGAAATTAAAAGACACTTCCTCCTTGGAAGAAAAGTTATGTATGATCAACCTAGATAGCATATTCAAAAGCAGAGACATTTCTGACTAAGGTCTGTCTAGTGAAGACAATGGTTTTTCCCGTGGTCATGTATGGATGTGAGAGTTGCACTGTGAAGAAGGCTGAGCACCGAAGAATTGATGCTTTTGAACTGTGGTGTTGGAGAAGACTCTTGAGAGTCCCTTGGACTGCAAGGAGATCCAACCAGTCCATCCTAAAGGAGATCAGCCCTGGGATTTCTTTGGAAGCAATGATGCTAAAGCTGAAAATCCAGTACTTTGGCCACCTCATGTGAAGAGCTGACTCACTGGAAAAGATTCTGATGCTGGGAGGGATTGGGGGCAGGAGGAGAAGGGGACGACAGAGGATGAGATGGCTGGATGACATCACGGACTCAATGGACGTGAGTCTGAGTCAACTCTGGGAGATGGTGATGAACAGGGAGGTCTGGAGTGCTGCGATTCATGGTGTCACAAACAGTCAGATATGACTGAGTGACTGAAATGAATTGAACTGAGATCAAGTTTGTCCCCACATTTATAACAGAGTTTGTGTAATCTGACTTGTCCTGAGTCTCATCAGCTAGCAAAAATCAGAGATGTGATGAGAAGTGTGATAAGTGATAGGGCAGATGTTCCCCTGGGGAGAAGAGCCTTTCTCTTTAACCACTTGTCAAAAAGGTAAAGGAAGGGAAGGTCAAAGGTTCTCCCCACTGAGCAACGTCAGGCCAACATTTGAATAATGGGGTATACTAATAGGTCAGGAGAAACTCTGGAGAGAGGTAGCCCTCATGGAATGTGACCCTGGGTGGGACCAGTCCTGCCAAAGAGCAGCATTTGCCCTCCCTGAGCTGAAATGGGTGGAGATGGGGCAGAAGGGGAGGCGAGGAAGCCAGACGGAGATGTCTACTTTCCCTAGAGGCAGCTCATTATAACACAGAAATGAATATTCAATTCTGGGCCTGTATTAGCAGATAACCAAATAATCAATAGTAAATATTAGGGGATTTGATTCACAGTTAATTCAACCCACCATTGTGCTTTGTTCAGTCATGTCCAACACTTTGTGACTCCATGGACTGTAACCCACCCAGCTCCTCTGTCCATGGATTTCCCCAGCAAGAATCCTGGAGTGGGCTGCATTTCCTCCTCTGGGTATCTTCTCAACCCAGGGATTGAACTCATGTCTCCTGTGTCTCCTCCACTGGCAGAGCCTTTACCTGCTGAGTCATTGAGAAAGCCCACCAGATATGTCTTAATCTGTTCAACAGTACTGTGTTCAGACACTGTGAGTATAAAAAGGTGAATAAGCTGAAGCCTCACCCTAAGACCCTTAAAATCTAATGAGGGAAAGAGCAAATAGCTGTACCAGTATACAAGGGGAGAAAAACAAAATCTCATGATAAAGCAAAAACAAAAGAGTATGAAAGCACTGGGGAAATATTTAATCTGTTCTTTAACAAATGGGTCAGAGATCACTAGGCAGAAATGAAAACCGAAAAAGAGGATGCAAAAGTCGTGGACCGGTATGGATATAGGCTCAGAGGTAAAACTTGGAACCCACATGTGGGGTCTTGGATGTATGTAGTTCGTTGGCCTTGAAAATAGGAATGATGCTTTTCATAGGGTGCTTATACTGGGTCTTCTCAGAAGCGGTAAAGCTTCTGCAGCCTTATCTCATCTTCCTTAACATCCCTGTGGAATACTGTCCTCAGTTACCTTTTCTTTTGCTCACAGATTCTATCACCAAACTCTGTAACCACCTCTAGGGCTCTGTGTGTCCCTCTCTATGAGGGCAGACTTGCCCACAGCACGTTGAAGGCTGATCCATACTGGGGACAGAGGAAGGGTGGCCCATTCCTCTCTCTCAAAACTATGCTGCTCATTAATACCAGTTTTCTTCCAAGGAGTAAGTGTCTTTTAATTTCATGGCTGCAGCCACCATCTGCAGTGATTTTGGAGCCCCCGAAAATAAAGTCTGACTGTTTCCACTGTTTCTCCATCTATTTCCCATGAAGTGATGGGACTGGATGCCATGATCTTCGTTTTCTGAATGTTGAGCATTAAGCCAACTTTTTCACTTTCCTCTTTCACTTTCATCAAGAGGCTTTTTAGTTCCTCTTCACTTTCTGCCATAAGGGTGGTGTCATCTGCATATATGAGGTTATTGATATTTATCCTGGCAATCTTGATTCCAGCTTGTGTTTCTTCCAGTCATGAAGTACTCTGCATAGAAGTTAAATAAGCAGGGTGACAATATACAGCCTTGATGCACTACTTTTCCTATTTGGAACCAGTCTATTGNCTATACAATTCTCCTCTCTAAAACTAAATGCTTACAATATAAAAATGACTTTGAAAAACATATTATTTTCATTTAATTTAACCAAATGACTTTTAAATGTAAAACTGAAGAAAGTTCCTTGTCATTTATTGTTCCTAAGAGTGTATGAAGTTGTCCTGAATTAGAAATCATTAGAAATTAACTCTCGTACTAAGCAAACCAAAGCAGATGAAATAAATGGGAAAAAAATGAGAAGGAAAGGGAATTATCAGACACTGACAGGAATATGACAATGCCAAGAGAACAAGTCAAATTTAATAAAGATAAATTCAGCTTGAGATGTTTTAATCTATTCAGGAAACATTAAATACTGGCTAAAACATTTTTTCTCTGCTTAATTTTAAGAAATAGAGGGTGGAATATTTGAATTGTTCTCCAGTTGTTTTGCCATATGTGATATGTCTAGGAGGCAATAATCATTTTCTTTGAATAAATCTCTTCCCATATGTAAAAACTATCAGAACTTCCACATGATAATAAAGTTGGCATATCTTAGTAGTCAGGGAAGGTGATAAGGAAAGTGGATACCCAAGCTACATAACTGTCAGGATGGACTAAGTTATTGTATACTTACAAATGACTTCCAAATCTTAGTACCTTAAATTAAGGTATATTTCCAGCTTACACCATAGGTCCATTATAGGTTGATGAAGGTCTCTACTCCACACCTCTTCACTTTTGACTCAGTTTAATCTCTCAAATGTTACCAGGTTCTATGTCTAAGGGAAAGAGACTTCATAATTCTTGAAAGAGAAATTCAAGAATTTCAGACCCTAGTCTGAAAGTGACACAGACCATTCTGCCTACAACTTATTAAATCATAATTAGTCACAAGAACCCATTCAATTCTCAGGAGATCAGATTGTAATCCTGTGGCTTCAAATTTTTTGGGTCTCTTTCTCTTGAGAAGTTGGTTCTATAGTCCTTTTCTTTGAATCTGAGTAGATTTTCTGACTACCTTTATAAATAGAATATGAGGAAATGACCCTGAACCAATACCAATCTCCAAGCCCAGCCTTTAAGAGATAGGCAGTTTCCTACTCTTGGAATGCTCATTCTGGCAGAAGTCAGTTCCTATACATTTCTGACCTCTGTCACTGCTGTGATACAAGGAAGCCCATGTGGGACACATGGAGAGGATGGATAGAGAGAGCTTTCTGGCCATCGGTGGGGAAGAACTGAAAATCCATTCTAGCAACCCTGTCTGAAGCCCCAGCCATATGTCTCTAGTCAAGTCATCAGGGACAGGGAAAAATGTTCACTGCTGCTGCTGCTAAGTCGCTTCAGTCACGTTCAACTCTGCACGACCCCATAGATGGCAGCCCACCAGGCTCCGCCGTCCCTGGGATTCTCCAGGCAAGAACACTGGAGTGGGTTGCGGTTTCCTTCTCCAATGCATGAAAGTGAAAAGTGAAAGTGAAGTCGCTCAGCTATGTCTGACTTGTAGGGACCCCATGGACTGCAGCCCACAAGGCTCCTCCTTACATGGGATTTTCCAGGCAAGAGTATTGGAGTGGGGTGCCATTGCCTTCTCAGAAAATGTTCACTACAGAGACTTTAATTGGAGGATTTTGATTGTATCTAGTATATTTTACCCAAAGAACTGAAAGCTCATAAGCCCCTTGCACGTTATGATTTGAGAAGAACTCCAGGCAAAGATGAACTCATGTGCTTATGTACACAGAGAAAAGGAAAAATAATGAATAGAAAAGAAGGATTTCATAAATGAAGTGAGAACAGTCTTGATATTGGAAAAATATATTGTTTTTCCCCTTATTTCCCCTCATAGGAGTCAAGAGTGAGCTGAGAAACCCTGCAAGCTCTGAGTAGGAGGACATCTTTCTGGCCTTTCAATCTCTGGCAAAAGAGAAGACCCTCAGAATTCTGCTAGTTCCTGACGTAATGTTTCCTTTTCTGCAGCAATTACGGCTTTACCTCTGCTCTCCACTGGAGACCATCAGGACTAATCTCAAATTATCTTTCATTTCTAGGAACCTATGCCTCATTTGTTTCTAAGCAAATTAGAGATAATACCCATCTGCGTGCAATTATGGCAATTCCTATTTCCCTTCCACTGACATAGCATATATGACATATTGTATTTTAACTATTTATTTGACCATTTTATTCTATACCCCTTTCTCCAGGATGAAAGTTCCATGCACGTATGAATATCTGTCTATGCCCTCACTAGTTGTACTCCCAAGACCCAGATCAGTGCCTGGCTGGGTTCTCTTTAATGCATGGCTGCAAGGATAGATGAACAAATGTAAAGGGAAAACAACTCAAAGATTTTAGTTTTTGTAGATATGACCCCAAATTTTTAAGTACTGGAATTATCCTGTAAACTAGATACATTCTCCACTTTGATTTAACTTAACCCATAATTTCAATGGAGTTTAGGGACTGCTATATCTTTAAAGGTATACAATAATTATGAGAAATTCTAAAAATAAAAAACATAAGATAGAGATTTGGTTGGCAACTCTGTTGGCAATTGAAGATAATGGAATCACATTTGAGTTTACTATTTTGTTGCAATTATAACTTGATTCATTGATTTCCATTTCAATACTCTGCTTACAATTAGGATTAACCATTCACAAAATGAATGGTAGTTAATACTTGGTAGATGAGTGATTTCATTTCTGCCAGATATGTATTAAAAATTTTAGAGATCAGAGCCACACCATCCCTTAAAAGTTTTCTTCCAAGTTCTAAATTTAGAAAAAATTTTAAAATGTATAAATAAAATATGAGACATGCAAAAGAAACTAAAAACAAGCACCTATGTTTTCATGAAATATTAATTATTATAAACTATAAGACATGACAGGTAAGAAAATTTCCACATATTTTTTAGAAATGTCAAAGACACTAAAATGAATACAAGCCTGAGTAACTGCATTTCAAAGAGAAAAAATACAATTTCAGAACCATTTCTAAGTATACCAAAGAGAGGAAATTTTAAAGGAAAACAGTAAACAAATATAATCCTTCTAACTAACAGAGGATGAGATGGTTGGATAGCATCACCAACTCAATGGACATGAGTTGGAGCAAATTCCAGGAAATAGTGAAGGGCAGAGAAGCCTGGTGCACTTAGTCCAGTGGTCACAAAGAGTCAGATATAACTTAGCCACCAAACAACAGCAATTGATACTAAATGACATTAATATCAACTCTTCTCAGGAAGCTTCCTGAACTTCGGTCCTTATAAAGATAATCCAAGTTGTCTTTAACACTGTCAAATTTATAGTCTGCCTGGTAAACTAAAGTGGTGGGATTTTTCTTGCCCTCTAATTAATTTCCAGCAACCAGCCCATCTTTCTAAAGCATCTTCACTCCACAGCCTTAACCATTTTTGGAAATGGCAATGCTATTCTTCCAGAACAAATGGAATTGAACACAACCTAGAAGATGTTACTAACTACTCCTTTACATGATTCCAATTCATCATCAAATCATAAATATTCTCTCTTCAAAATGTATTCTTACCATCCCTCTCTCATCTAAAAAACCAAACCCTCTCTCACTAGGTTATTGCTGTAACATCCTAGGCAAACACTTTACATCCTCCACTGCTTTCCTAAAATTTACTCTCAAAACAGCAGCCAGAACAAACGTTCAAAGCATATGTCTGATCATGTCACCTTCTGTTTAATACATGGCAACGATTTTTTTCCATCTCAATTAGCTATTACCACAATGACTACATTTTAACTAGATTTTGCTGTCCTTCCAGACTTTTCTCTCATGATTCTCCTCATTCTACCCAACTCATTCTATTTCAATCATATTTGCTAGTCTTCAAAAAGTCCATATTTAACTCCTGCACGATTATTTTCACGTTCTACTAATTCGAACTGGAAATGCCTTTCCACATATAACTGTAATTTGCGTTGCTTGTTTTGTCGTTTTCTAAAGGTGAGTCTGAGTGAATTCCAGGAGATGGTGATGGACAGGGAAGCCTGATGTGTTGCGATTCATGAGGTCGCAAATAGTCGCAGAGAGTCAGACACGACTGAGCAACTGAACTGAACTGAACTGAAAGGTCTCTACTCAATTATCATGTTATCAAGGAACCTTTATTGCTTTCTCCCCTTCCTGCCATAACAAACATGCCCTATTCACATAAGCTTACACTATTTTTGTGTAAGTGATTATTACTATCTGATAGTTTGTGTATTCATTTGCTTATTCATTTGTTTCTCTCTCACCAACTGAAATAAAAATAAGCTCCTTGCAGGTAAGCAGTTTGCCTGTTTTGATAGATGCTATATTTATAGCTCTGAATATAGAAACTGGCAAATGATCTAAATTATATCTTGTGTGACTCAGAAAGGACCCTGAGGAGCTGCATCCTGAAATGTCCTGGGATGTCATGGCTTGACTGTGCTTCCTTTCTCCTACTCAGTTATAACCTTTACCTTCATTAAATGCTCAGATGATAACCCTTGAAGAGTCTTGTGAGTATTTTCAATTACCCATGCCTCTGTAATCAATGTAAAAGAATATCGCTAAAGTGAAAAACAAGCTCTAGAAGGAAAAACTGTAAAGTGTATATCCAACAAATAATTAATAGTCAGAATATATGTCAATAAGCAGCAGTCCATAGAGTTTTTCAGGCAAGAGTACTGGAGTGGGTTGCCATTTCCTTCTCCAGGGGATCTTCCCAACCCAGGGATCAAACCTGGGTCTCCCGCATTGCAGGCAGATGCTTTACCATCTGAGCCACAGGGAAGCCCATAAGAAAAACTAAGATCCTAAATTTTAAAAAATGGGCAGAGGACTCGAACAGGAATTTTGCATGGCTGATTTGACAGTGACAAATTTGTAAAAACATCAGGAGAAGTTCAAAATAAAATCAAAATGCAATACTACTATTTCCTATTCACCAAATTCTTTACGTGAAAATTTCAGATAAGACCAAATAAACATCAACGATATGAGGCAACCAAGGACTCTAATGCACTGCAGCAGCTGCTGCTGCTGCTGCTAAGTCACTTCAGTCGTGTCCAACTCTGTGTGACCCCAGAGACAGCAGCCCACCAGGGTCCCCCGTCCCTGGGATTCTCCAGGCAAGAACACTGGAGTGGGTTGCCATTTCCTTCTCCAAGGCATGAAAGTGAAAAGTGAAAGTGAAGTCGCTCAGTCGTGTCTGACTCTTCGATACCCCATGGACTGCAGCCTACCAGGCTTCTCCATCCATGGGATTTTCCAGGCAAGAGTACTGGAGTGGGGTGCCGTTGCCATTTTCCAGGAAAGAGTATTGCAATGGGTTCCATTGCACTGCTAATGGAAATAAAACTGGTACAATCACTTTGAAAAACTGTTGTCAATGTGAAAGTTTACCCTATTCATCCATTGTGACCTGCCAATTTTATTCCTAGTGATATGACTGATGACAATGTGCAGTTTATGAAAATTATAAAAAAAGAAGTTCTTAAAAGCACTATTTGTAATAGTTCAAACTGAAACTATTGCAATTGTCTTTCAACAGTAGACTAGGTAAATAGTCTACAGCCATACCACACTGAATGTGCCTGATCCCTTCTGATCTTGGAAGCTAAGAAAGGCTAGGCTGATTAGTACTTAGATGGGAGACTGGGTAAATAAAGTTTTGTATATTCATATAATGGAACACTATTTTCCAATGATAGTTAAGAAATTAAGTCACATGCAACAGCGTGGATTAAATCTGTCAAAGATAATATTGAGCAAAAGGTCAGACACAAAACAATACACTCTATATGATTTCAATTAGAGGAACTTGAAAAAGAAGAAAAACTAATTTAGGCTGTTAGAAGCAAAGGTAAAGGGAACACTAGAGAAACTTCTGGTGAGCTGACATTTTACCGATTGACTTGAGCATTAGTTACGCGCCCTTTACAGTGTTGTAAAAAAATGCATCCACTTGTAACCTTGGAGTTTGTATATTTCAACAAAAAGTTAATAATTACATCATGAAAAAAATGATATTTATTTTCATAATATCACATAGCATTAGTGGGCCAAATATATTTAATTAATGACTAAATGTTGGCCATAAAATTTCTCAAATTTGTTACTGCTTTAAATGCAGTATGTCCCTGTACTTACTTCAGTGTGGTTCTCTCCAGTTATTTCCCTATATATGAGAAGTGAATGTATTTAAAACTAAGAGGAATTTTTCAGAAACTGTTGGTGTGGAACTTCATATTTGGTATAAGTAACAAATTACCCCCTACAAAGTTGATGCTAGTGAAGATTATGCTATCATCTTTGGGTTATCTTCTGTACAATAATATAAAATCAAAGGAGTCAGGATAAACATGGAGTTATTTCATGCTGTACTAAGAAGCTCTGAAAGATACTTGTTTTATCAGAGTATATTTCCTTTGGCATGAGATTTTTTCCATCAAAGGTTTATTCAAGGCAACGGTGCGTGAAAATTTCCACATTACCATCTACATAACAGTCTTTTAGGAACAGTATTACAATAGGTTTCCATTCAAGGCGAGGGAAAATAAATACTTTGTCCAAGCCCCAATCATTTTTTATATCTGATTTTCCTTTCATTAACCCTCCTTTCCTGGAGAAGGAAAAGGCAAATCACTCCAGTATCCTTGCCTGGAAAATACCATGGTCTGAGGAGCCTGGTGGGCTACAGTCGGTTGCAAACAGTCAGGCACAACTGAGCGATTAACAGACAGAACCCTGTTTTCCATGCAGCTGCCTGTTTTCCTGTTCCTCTTCCCTATCACACTCATTTTCATTTCCATGATTTTATTAGTTTTGCTGCATGAATCTTGGTTTTCTAGATTGGCATTTTCTACCAAATCATACCTTACCCAGACTTTGAAGCCTAGTTCAAAGACTGCCATCTTCACAGACATTATTCTAATACTTACCAAGTTTAAGATTCTTCTTTGCTAAATATCTAGAGTGCTAAACTGCTATGTGTCATTTTGGAAGCAATGACTACTAAGTGCCATTTTCAATTTCCTGCTTTCAAGTCAAGTATTGTACCTAGGTTTTATCTTCTTTGCTAGAATGAGTGAACTTTTGTAGGCACGGTTCTCATGTTTACCTCTATGTTCCAAACTCTCAACAGGAATATAGAATATCACAGGTGCCAAGCAACTATTTTGGAAACACTTATATAATCGTCAAAGACTTACCATATTACATTACCTACTCAAATTGGAGCATTTTACAGTAAAATAACAGAAAGATCACCTAGAGCCAGACATCCTGGGATGTGAAGTCAAGTGGGCCTTAGGAAGCATCACTACAAACAAAGCTAGTGGAGGTGATGGAATTTCAGTTGAGCTATTTCAAATCCTAAGAGATGATGTTGTGAAAGTGTTGCACTCAATATGTCAGCAAATTTGGAAAACTCAGCAGTGGCCACAGGGCTGGAAAAGGTCAGTTTTCATTTCAATCCCAAAGAAAGGCAATGACAAGGAATGCTCAAACTACTGCACAGTTGCACTTATCTCACACACTAGTAAAGTAATGCTCAAAATTATCCAAGCCAGGCTTCAGCAATACATGAACCGTGAACTTCCAGATGTTCCAGAGGAACCAGAGATCAAATTGCCAACATCTGCTGGATCATCAAAAAAGCAAGAGAGTTCCAGAAAAACATCTATTTCTGTTTAATTGACTATGCCAATGCCTTTGATTGTGTGGATCACAATAAACTGTGGAAAATTCTGAAAGAGATGGGAATACCAGACCACCGGACCTGCCTCTTGAGAAACCTGTACGCAGGTCACGAAGCAACAGTTAGAACTGGAGATGGCACAATAGACTGGTTCCAAATAGGAAAAGGAGTACATCAAGGTTGTATATAGTCACCTTGCTTGTTAAATATGCAGAGTACATCATGCAAAATGCCAGGCTGGATGAAGTACAAGCTGGAATCAAGATTGCCAGGAGAAATATCAATAACCTTAGATATGCAGATGATACCACCCTTATGGCAGAAAGTGAAGAAGAACTAGAGAGCCTCTTGAGGTAAGTGAAAGAAGAGAGCAAAAAAGTTGGCTTAAAATTCAACATTCAGAAAACAAAGAACCTGGCATCCAGTCCCATTACTTCATGGAAAATAGATGGAAAAACAGTGGAAACAGTGACTGACTTTATTTTGGGGGGCTCCAAAATCACTGCAGATGGTGATTGCAGCCATGAAATTAAAAGACACTCCTTGGAAGGAAAGTTATGACCAACCTAGACAGCATATTAAAAAGCAGAAACTTTACTTTGCCAACAAAGGTCTGTCTAGTCAAGGCTATATTTTTTCCAGTAGTCATGTATGGATGTGAGAGTTGTACTATAAATAAAGCTGAGCACCAAATAATTGATGCTTTTGAACTGTGGTGTTGGAGAAGACTCTTTAAGAGTCCCTTGGACTGCAAGGAGATCCAACCAGTCCATCCTAAAGGAGATCAGTCCTGAGTGTTCATTGGAAGCTGAAACTCCAACATTTTGGCCACCTGATGCAAAAAGCTGACTCATTAGAAAAGCCCCTGATGCTGGGAAAGATTGAGGGCAGGAAGAGAAGGGGACAACAGAGGATGAGATGGTTGGATGGCATCACCGACTCAACGGATATGAGTTTGGGTAAACTCTGGGAGTTGATGATGGACAGGGAGGCCTGGCATGCTGCAATCCATGGAGTAGAAAAGAGTCAGACATAACTGAGAGACTGGACTGAACTGAACAGAAAGAAATATTTTAACAAGGATGAAAATTAGCATTACTATAAAATTTTGTTTGGGTTATACATAACAGATGCAGTCTACACAGTGAATAGTCAAGTGTAAACTATCCAGTATGGCATTCATTATCACAGGTGTGCATTAAGCACTTGTAATGTGGCTAATCGGAACTAAGACGTGCCATAAAATACACATTAAATTTGGAAGATTTTAGGCAAAAAAGATAGAATGTAAAATATCCTAAAATTCTACATTAATTGCATATTTAAATTCTAGTGTGTGTGTTAGTTACTCAGTCATGTCTGACTTTTTGTGACCCCAGGGACTGCAGCCCACCAGGATCTCTGTCCTTGGAATTCTCCAGGCAAGAATACTGGAGTGGGTTGCCATTTCCTTCTCCAGGGCATCTTCCTGACTGAGGGATCGAACCCAGGTGTTTTGCATTGCAGGCAGATTCTTTACCATCTGAGCTATAGGGTACAGGAAATGTTAGTATCTTGGCTATATTATGATTAATAAAATACGTTATTAAAATTAGTTTTGTCTGGATTTTATCTGTTTTTGCCTTCTTCACATGTGTCCTAGAAAATTTTAAATTACACTTTATATTTCTGTTGAACAGGCATGTCCCTAAGTCCTTTTAGGATAGAATCTATTACTGAAATATAGGGAAATGTTAGAAAATGCTTGTGGATTTGTTCCTAAGATGTGAAAATGTTTGTGATGCTAAATTTTATGGAGACTTGGTCATTCTTCAAAAAATTTAGAATCACAAACATTCTGAATATTTATGTTAGGTCTTCCTGAAATAATTGTAATATATATTTCCAATTACTTTACCTTTTCTAGAAATATCTGATACTACAAAAAAACATTGTGACAGAGGTCTATGTGTATACCTGAAATTAGTAAGATTTTTAAGATCCTTATTTTACCAAGAATAAAAGATGGAAACATGAATATTGAAAATAAACTTTCAGGTTAGTTTCTATCTTTCTTTTGAAGTACGTTAAGCTACTTTTGTGAGTCAATTAATTCTTACACAAATATTTATTATTCTATTGGCTTATGAGGATTAGTGCCATCATTTGGAATTTTTCTCATTCTACTTGCATTCTTCATATTTCAATTTGTCAAGAATATACAAAAAAGAATGATTTTTATTACTGGGCAATAGGAAGTTGTGTTTGTATGTGTATGTGTGAAAGAGAGACAGAGAAAAGTCTTCAATCTGCAATATACACACATTGTACATGTTTGCCCACATCCCTAATTTTTTCATTCAGTGACAATCCATAAAATTTAGGTTACTACTGTTACTGCTCTCACTAAGTTCACCAATGGCTTTAAAACTGTAATTTCAAGATATTTTACTCAACTTTTTTGGGTACTTATCACAATTAAGTATTTGGTTCTTGAAATTCTCTAGTCTCTCAATTTCCATACTTTCTGCCTCTCTGATCATTTCTTCCTGATAGTCTTCATAAAATTTAATGATTACACATACATTGGCAACTTTCAAATCAATGTCTTTGGGCATTTTTCCTCCTGAGATGCAGTTGATGTGTACAGCTAACTCCTGAGGTGATGCTGAACCTCATTTAGAAATGAACATGCCAAGTCTGAACTCATCTTTTTGCTAATACTACCTTCCATCCAATTACTCAAATGAAATAGCTGCAAGCAACTGTATATTCCACTCTGTTTCTTATTTATATTATTAATAACTCAGCTTCTAAGTCCTGCTGCTGCTGCTAAGTCACTTCAGTCGTATCCGACTCTGTGCAACCCCGTAGATGGCAGCCCACCAGGCTCCTCTGTCCCTGGGATTCTCCAGGCAAGAATACTGGAGTGGGTTGCCATTTCCTTCTCCAACGCATGAAAGTGAAAAGTGAAAGTGAAGTCGCTCAGTCGTGTCCGACTGTTAGTGACCCCATGGACTGCAGTCCACCAGGCTTCTCCGTCCATGGGATTTTCCAGGCAAGAGTACTATCACTTGTCAATTCCAGCTGTTAAATTTTTTAAATGCCCATTTCCTACTTCCTATTCATTTCCACTGCAGCCCTAGGAAAGGCCTTTATATCTCCCTCTTATAGCACTGTCATAACTTAACAAGCAAATATATCATTTTGTCCCTGATATATCTTCCATACTTTTTCGTGTTGACTGTTCACAATATGAAAATATATTCATGTTTCCCACATTAAATTTCTTTAATGTTATGTTGTTATCCTGAGAAGTGCTTCTCAAAGCTGTGCTGATGATCAGCATCAGAAACAGTGGATCAGAAACACCAGAGACAGGCCAGGAGTCTTCAGTTATATAAATTCTCCATGTAGTTACAAAATGCTTACTACAGTTTGTGACACACTCACATGGTAGCAAAGTAACCAATCTACTTGCAAGACATATACTGCCCTTCCTTATCTGATTGAAGTCTATTTTTTCTAATCACATTCATTATTCGCTCCATCACTACTGAACTGATTTGTAACCCTATGAAGGTACTATTTCCTGTCACAAATTCATCTCTTTGCACAAACTGAAACTTCAGCTTGAGATTGCTTTCCATGTTCATTTCCTGGCAGTTTTTATTCAAACTTCAAATCCAGTTATTTGGCATTGGGGAGTTATTTTAATTCTGTGTCCTCAGTGTCTACAAGTATCAAGCATCCAATACAGCTGCCCCAATTCACTGTCCCTACATGCCATACTGTTCTTGAGTTATTTCCTCACTTTTTTATTTATGTTCCTTTTGGGAATCCTTTCTTCCTTTCTCTCATCAAGGACTAGCTCACTGAGTACAGAGATGTTGTTCTCTGCTGTACTCCTTGTACTTAGAATAATGGATGACAAAAATTTGCCGACTGCCTCAATTAATGATTTAATGTTGGAAGTAAATAGATGATAAACCCCCAAATTTCACATGTATGAGAAAACAACAAACTCTGGAGAACTGTGATCTCAGCCCAGTTTTTGCAGTGATAAGCAGTGTGAGTAAGTCTCTTTACAACTTCTGATGCTAAGGTTTCCAAACAGGAAAATGAGGCTTTGGAATGTTGGAATGGCTCTCAACACTGGCTGGGTTTTCCTATGATGTGTAGGGTAAAAATTCACTGAAATTCCTCTGATGTGAGGGCCCACCATCAGTAGTTTGAAGGCCTTCTGTGGAGTTTCAGGGAAAAAGCAGTTTAGGTTGAGCCTCTCTTCAGCAGATGTGGTGTCAAGTACCCACAATGTTCTCCTCTATCCTTTGTGACCTTCTGAATTTTCATGCAAAAAGAATGACATTTATCATGCTCTTAAAACCACACATGGAACAGGTAAGTGATTTTTTGCGTGACATTGCTATTTCTGCTTATATATATTAAAAAAAATAATAATGTCTTTCTGTTTTAACCTGAAGTCTGACAGGAAGTATTTGAAACTGGAAAAATATTAGAGCATTCACTTCTAAGAAGCAAAACAAAAGCGTTGAGGTGAACAAATGCATTTTATTTTGATTTCTCCAAACACACATTCCCCCGCCTCTTGCTGTTCTGAAAACAGCATGTTCCCAGACATCTTTCAGAATCTTTGTCCTTCTATCTTTCAGTGGGCATTCATTGACAAGGCATTTATGAGATGTCTGGAGAAACAGATAAACAGGCCCCGACTCTTTCTGAGATCAAGAGACCTGGTTAGTATTGCTCCCTAACCTTGGTTCTATACCTACGGCTTCAGTCTGTGACCTAAAGCAGAGAAGGAAAAAGAGAGATGACACACAGGGCATTTAAAGGAAAGCTAAGCTTAAGTCAGCCTTACGCTACTCCATCAGAGAAAAGGCCCAGGGAAGAAGCTGAGCCATGCTGAGTATGCAAAGAGGAGTCAACACAAACAGAAAGAGGCACTATGTTTGGTCCATGAAAAGAAAAAATTGAACAGTCCTTACCCAATATTTATTTTCTATGATTTGACACCATCCTCTTTCACAAACTTTCATCTTTCTAAGTTTTTTATCTTTTTCTTGTATTCTAGCATCCAGATAAATTAAGCATACTATTTAGTCCCTGTAAAAGGTACATTATTTTGTTTTACTCATGTTATGCTCACTGTTTGAAGTCCCCCTATCTCCAATAACACAGGCTCAAATCTTAGCTTTACTTCACGGTCACCCTCATGCACCTTTATCCACACACCCAGACATCTCCTTTTCCTGCTCCAAATGGCAAGTGCCCTCTCTCTGCTCTCAGTATACGGTACCCTGCTGGTGACTAAGTGTATCATCTCACATTTGGTATCATAGTCATATTTGTACAGATATTACATCTCCAATTTTAAGTCCTGTGAAGGGGCAGTCTGAGTCTAACTCGTTTCTCTGGCTGACTCAGTGTTTAAATCATCATCTTTTGTTTCCCAGGTGTTTGTTTTGTTTTGTTTTGTTTTGTTGAGAAATAATTGACATATATCACTGTATACATTTAGGAGTTTAAGATGTACAGCATGATGGTTTGATTTACATATATTTTAAAATGATTATCACAATTATTAGTTAACATCTATCATCTCATAAAGATACAATAAAGAGAAAAAATTCTTGTGATAAGAACCCTTAAGGTCTACTCTTTTAACAGTTGTCCAATATATCACACAGCAGTGTTAACTACAGTTAACAGGTTGTCCATTACATCCCTAAGACTTAACTTCCTTGTAACTGGAAATTTATACTACCTTTTGACTATCTTTCTCAAATAGCTCCTCCTCTTACTCCCAGCCTCCGGTAACCATTAATATGATCTCTTTTTCTAAGAGTTTGGTGATTTTATTTGGAGTCCACATATAAATCAGATCATACAGTAATCTGTCTTTCTTTGTCTGACTTATTTCACTTAGAACGCCCTCAAGGTTCTTCCATGTTGTCACAAATGGCACAGTGATTCCACTGTCTGTTATGGATGAACCATGCCACATTTTCTTTATCCATTTATCCACCAATAGCACATAGGTTATTTCCATGTCTTGGCTACTGTCAATAATGTTGCTATGAACATGTGGGTGCAGATATGTTTTTGATTTAGTGTTTTTGTTTCCTTTGTATATATTCCCAGAAATGGAAATGCTGGATCATACGGTGATTCTATTTTAAATTTTCTGAGGAACCTCCATACTGTTTACCAGAATGGCTGTGCCAAGTTACATTCCCACCAATGGTGCACAAGAGGTTCCTTTTCTCCATGTCCACATCAGCATTTTCTTGATTCTACCAAGCATGAGGAGGTACCTCAATGTGGTTTTCACTTGTACTTTCCTAATGACTAATGATGTTGATCATGTTTTCACGTACTAGGTTCTAACACAGGATCTCAATTCTAGTTAGGCACTTCATAAAATTTACTGATACAAGAAAGATAAAAATAAGTATCATTTATTCAAAGTACATGTTATTCCATGACAAGAACAAAAGCACTCATACTTGAAAGAGTGTAAGCCATCCCAGAAACTCTTGTTTCCTACAGAATAAACTGTTGAAAGAGAAAACACACACAAACACACACATAGATGGAACAGTAAATTTAGTTATCATTTATTATGTCTCAACTGCTGTCCAGGATGCTTTACATGCATTATCATTTTCAAATGTGACATTAACCTCACAAGATAGATTCTATTTTAAAGTAGGCAAACTGGGGTACAGAGAAGTTGCCTAAATTTACAGGGCAAGATAAGGCTTAAAATTGTTTTGTTGATTCTAAAACCCTTAGTCTTTCCATTATACTGTATTGCTTGGATAGATGCAAAATTTGAAGTGCTGGGATTCTTTGAATGTGGTAAAATAAAAATCCCCAAATCCCTAAGGCCAAAGATTACCATCTCTAAGGCAAGAACAAAAGATAAGAATAGGCAGAGTTTCCTATCTTCTGCAGTGCTTCATTTTCAGTATTTTAATTTTGTTATACTTTGAAAGGAACATAATTATAGCTATAGTTATTATTATGAACATGGCCCTCCAATTGCAATGTGTAGTCAATATGTTAAAAAGTTCTGTTTCAATAAATAAATATCTTTTATACACGTTGTTTAATTTTCTTACAAGAAGATTACAAAATCTTTTCATTTGTTATTTTAAAATACAGTCAAATAAACAATAGGGATGATTGAAGAGATATGTGGTTTTCAAAACCTCTCTGGGTTCCAGTTCTTTCATAAAAGCAGTAAGCTCTGAATTGTAAACATTTAAGGTAATCAAAGTGTGAAAAAAATGATACTGGCCTTAATTTGATAGCTCTTGTTCCATTTTAACATCTTTGGCAGTTGAAACAGTGTTTCACTCATGTTAATTCAAGGGCATCTGAAGGTTGATTGGTACTCTGAGATTGGAATGATTTAGTTTTGATGCAATTGAGTCTACCTATGCCAATTGTCTCTTTCTGCTGATCCAATCACCCATGCTAAAGGAGTATTTTCACATGAAGGTACAATAAGGATGACTGAGTAGAAAAACCATTTTGAAAGTTTTAAAAATATTAGGTTAACCAAGAAGTAATGAAGCTACCAAATGTGACTCACTTTATTTTTCAATTTTTTCATGATCTGAAAGATTCACTTGATTTTCAGGATTTGCAGGGATTGTGCTTAGACAGTATGCAAATATACTGACGCACACTGCTTGCCTTCAGATAATGTCTTAAAGAATCATAGACGATATGGAAAAGAAGCATAGACTATATATCAATTCATCAACACAGGCTTTTCATATAGGTAGAAAGCTTACCTGTTTAAATATTAAGTTGTTGGTTTAACAGCTACAAAATGAAAACGACTAACAAATGTAATCTCTAAACAGAAGCTATTAAGGCCTATATTTTACAAATGGATGCCCTTGAGAGGCTTCTATAAGAAATGAATAGCAACTCCAGAGTCTCACATGAATTCAGACTGCTCAGACCAACATCTGTAATTACTCTCCACCAAGATCTGTCAGCATTGACAGGTGACTGGCACCACTGTGAGCTGCAGATTCTGTAAATGATACCGTTTCAAACAGGCATATAAAATTTTACATCCGTCAATTTCAGGAAATTATTCTCAATGTAGTTATACAGATAATGGTTTCTCTAGGGTCTAGAAAAAGGCAAAGTCAAAATATATGTATTTCAATGAACAATGTGTTTCAAAACTATTACAGTCTAATGCTAATAATGGGCCTACTGAGTAAGAACATATACTTCCTACATTTTTCATGTGAAAAAGTAAAAGTGAAAGTGTTAGTTGCTCAGTTGGGTCCAGCTCTTTGCAACCCCATGGACTGTAGCCCGCCAGGCTCCTCTGTCCATGGGATTCTCCAGGCAAGAATACTGGAGGGGGTAGCTATTCCCTTCTAAAGGAGATCTTCCTGACCCAGGGATCAAACCAAGGTCTCCTGCATTGCAGGCAGATTCTTTACCATCTGAGCCACTAGGAAAACCCTTGCTAAAACGCGCTCCAGTGTTCTTGCCTGGAGAATCCCAGGGACCGGGAAGCCTGGTGGGCTGCCATCTATGGGGTTGCCTAGAGTCAGACACGACTGAAGTGACTTAGCAGCAGTAGCAATGCCTCAAAAAATTTACAATCTGTGCTGTTAGTTTCATGCATGCCTCTGCTATTCCAAGAAAATTATTTATCTTTCAACAGTCTTATTTCAAATAAAATATTCTAAATATATTTATATAATTAAGTTTGATAACAACAAATACAGAAATCTCTCTTCTAATGCAGTCTTATCATAAAGGAGCTTACTGAAAGTTACTACATTCTTCAAAAGTGCTTTGTTTGTTTTAACATTTAATACTTTTTTCATTTCTGAAGTATAGAAACTGGACAACATCCTTCCTTGGTTGTATTTATAACCACTAGCCAATCCTTCACTCAAGACTCAACTAATTTAACAAAATATAATAAGAGCTATTAATCAACAATTTTAAAAAATTGAGTTTACTCTGTGTTAATCAAACAGGTTTAATTAACAGTATTCAGTGAGCTAGTATTAAAGTTGTATACATTCTAATGATGAGTTCTCTTGACAGAGAAAGCTTAGCTGATCATTTTTACCCAGAACTGTTTCATCACATATAATATTTGGAAAAGTGAATCCAGTTGGTCTAGCTAATTGATTTTGCTAGCCTTGTGATGCAAGTTTTTTCATCTTTCCCATAGTGAATGTTTAAAGACAACTGTTCCCCCAATTTACAGGCTAAACAATGGTTACCCCAATTTCTACATATCTCAGAAATACATCAAGAAGTAGTACTGAAACAGTAGCACACTATGGTCCTTGTCCCTTATGTCCTCTGCCTGCCTTTTGTCTCTGGACAAACTGTAGCTAAATAATAAGTTTAATCAGAGAAGTGAAAACATGCAGACAAAGGAAAACAGTCAAAGGAGACCAAATAATAATGGTTTAGTCAGTAAGCATAGTCAAGAACCGTTAGTTCCTTCTCACAGGCTATAGATAATATTCTTAGCCATAGACGATGAGCTGTCTTACAGATACTGAAACCTCCACCCATTGGAGAAGTTAGCTACATGATGACCAGACTAGAGCCATGACTTAAGCTGCCACAATTCCAAGAATTGGCCTCAAGGAAATGGAAACGAACCAACTCAGACTACAGAAGTGAAAATTAACTGCATTTAAAACAATCAAGATGATGATGGTCAGACCACAGATGATCAATTTCATGAAGACTGTCAGAGCTGACTGTGCTACTTCTACATGGTAGACCCTTCTCTCTGTCTATAAATGCTCCTGGCCACTGCTTTTCCCAGGGCGAGTGGACGTTTGGACAAGTATCTGTCCCTCCCCCAGCCACCAACCCCAGTTACAGGCATTCAAAATAAAAGCAAACTATCCATTCTGCCAACTTGGCCTCCTCATTGGCTTTTGAGCAGTGAGCAACCAGACCTTATTTTCAGTTACAATATGACAAGCCACCCAAAGCATGCAACATCTACTGCTTGCACAATGTAATGTAACCATTCGTTTTCCAGCTCCCCTTGCCAAGAGGTAGAGTGTATTGTCCTATAACCTGAATTGGACTGGCCCTCTGAGTTGTTTTGACCACAGGAATATGACAAATGGAGCAATGGGCCATTTTTGAATGTGGGCTTCAAGAGGCCGATGGCTCTCATTCTCCTTGCTGAGGTGTTGTGTGAACAGGCCAAGGCTCTCCTACCAGACTGTGAGAGATACAGAGTTCAGCTGTTCCTCCAGGTGCTATCCAGCCAACCTCCAAAAGTAGAGCCACCTAGCCGACTTGCCAAGATGCATACAGAGTACCTGGGACCAGAACTGCTCAACTGAGTCCAGTCTAAACTGTCAACCACTGAGTTATGAGCTAATCGTTCTCTGAGCTGTTGGGTTCACCTGTTACACAGCAACAGGTAATTCATAGACAACTTGGGCAGGAACCCCGCTTCTCTGAAGACTTTAGGGTATTTACCATTTACCAACGCCTTAGCATAATGTATATTCCAGAGTAGTGCTCAACAATGAATTATTTAATTTTTTGAAATATTTATATGATAGGAATAAACAGTTGTCTTTTGGTATTTTGGTAATATTGAAATAATCCCATGAGTAATCAATACCTCATCCACCTTACTAAATAATCTGAACACTTAACAGAGAAGGTTGAATCTCAAGGTGATGGACTGTTTTCCCAAAGCTTTTGATCTTGATTTAAACACACATCCTCTACTGCCTGGGCTTCCCAGGTGGTGCTAGTGGTAAAGGACCCACCTGCCAATGCAGAGACAAGGGTTGGATCCCTGGGTCAGGAAGAGTCTCTGGAGAAGGACATGGCAACCCATTCTAGTATTCTTGCCTGGAGAAGCCCATGGACAGAGAAGCCTGGCCGGCAGGCTACAGTCCAAAGGATTGCAAAGAGTCAGACGCAACTGAAGCGACTCTGCATGCATGCACATACTCTAATGCCTATAACTCTATCGACAGATCTCAGTAGAAAAGTTAGATTCAATGTTTTCATCACATTTAGGGAATAAAGCCTTATAATGGTCTTATTATAGCTTCCACTTCTAATTAATGGTCCACTAAACATCCCCTTATTTGCCAGTGACAGACATACAGCAGCTTTTTTCTCAACAACATAGTCCTTGGAGCACATATGATCTGTATTACCTGGCAGCATGTGGGTAAAACAAAATCTCAGATTCCCCTCCAATACTACCACATCAAATTCTACATTTTAGTAAGACTCTTAAGTAATTTGCCAATCTGTCAGCCTGAAGTCACCTGGAGACCACCTTTCCCAGCCCAGAAAATGATTCAGTTCAGTGCAGTCGCTCAGTCATCTCTGACTATTTGCGACCGCATGAACTGCAGCATGCCAGGCCTCCCTGTCCATCATCAACTCCTGGAGTTCACTCAGACTCACGTCCATCCAGTCAGTGATGCCATCCAGCCATCTCATCCTCTGTCGTCCCCTTCTCCTCCTGCCCCCAATCCCTCCCAGCATCAGAGTCTTTTCCAATGAGTCAACTCTTCACATGAGGTGGCCAAAGTACTGGAGTTTCAGCTTTAGCATCAGTCCTTCGAAAGAACACCCAGGGCTGATCTTCAGAATGGACTGGTTGGATCTCCATGCAGTCCAAGGGACTCTCAAGAGTCTTCTCCAACACCACAGTTCAAAAGCATCAATTCTTCGGCACTTAGTTTTCTTCACAGTCCAACTCTCACATCCATACATGACCACAGGAAAAACCATAGCCTTGACTAGA
>SJYV01048576.1:977935-998507 GCA_006410875.1 Neotragus pygmaeus | reverse complement strand
CGTTGGTCGTAACTTTTCTTCCAAGGAGTAAGCATCTTTTAATTTCATGGCTGCAGTCACCATCTACAGTGATTTTTGAGTCCCCTAAAATAAAGTCTGACTGTTTCCACTGTTTCCCCATCTATTTGGCATGAAGTGATGGGACCAGATGCCATGATCTTCGATTTCTGAATGTTGAGCTTGAAGTCAACTTTTTCACACTCCTCTTTCACTTTCATCAAGAGGCTTTTTAGTTCCTCTTCACTTTCTGCCATAAGGGTGGTGTCATCTGCATATCTGAGGTTATTGATATTTCTCCCAGCAATCTTGATTCTAGCTTGTGCTTCTTCCAGTCCAGCATTTCTCATGATGTACTCTGCATATAAGTTAAATAAGCAAGGTGACAATATACAGGCTTGACGTACTCCTTTTCCTATTTGGAACCAGTCTGTTGTTCCATGTCCAGTTCTAACTGTTGCTTCCTGACCTGCATATAGTTTTCTCAAGAGGCAGGTCAGGTGCTCTGGTATTCCCATCTCTTTCAGGATTTTCTGCAGTTTATTATGATCCACACAGTCTTTTAATTTCATGGCTGCAGTCACCATCTACAGTGATTTTGGAGCCCAGAAGAATAAAGTCTGACACTGTTTCCCCATCTATTTCTCATGAAGTGATTAGACCAGATGCCATGATCTTTATTTTCTGAATGCTGAGCTTTAAGCCAACTTTTTCATTCTCCTCTTTCACTTTCATCAAGAGGCTTTTTAGTTCCTCTTCACTTTCTGCTATAAGGGTGGTATCATCTGCTTATCTGAGATTATTGATATTTCTCCCGGCAATCTTGATTCCAGCTTGTGCTTCTTCCAGCCCAGCGTTTCTCATGATGTACTCTGCATAGAAGTTAAATAAGCAGGGTGACAATATACAGCCTTGACATACTCTTTTTCCTACCTAGAACCAGTCTGTTGTTCCATGTCCAGTTCTAATTCTTGCTTCCTGACCTGCATATAGGTTTATCAAGAGACAGGTCAGGTGGTCTGGTATTCCCATCTCTTTCAAAGTTTTCCACAGTTAATTGTGATCTACACAGTCAAAACCTTTGGCTTTGAAAATAATTAGTGGCCCTTTAAAGATAGAGAAATAAAACTCAACTTATTTAGTGTTTCTAAGTCATTTAGATACAGGTGAATAAAAAGATCTTCCCTCCATGGAAGATTCTCTGGAGGAGGGCCTGGCCACCCACTCAGTATTGTTGCCTGGAGAATCCCTTGGACAAAATTCTGAGCCTGGAGATCTATGGTCCACAGAATCACAAAGAGTTGGAGTTGACTGAAGTGACTTAGCACGCACATATAAAAAGTCCCACATACAAGCAAATTGAGAGATTTTTTTTTAACCCTATTCCAGTTAGTACTACTGAAGTTTACATAGGTACTCACAAAGCACAGAAGTTTTCAATATTTCCCAAAAAAAACTGTGGGAAATTTTCTCATCTATACGGTGTGAATGAAAAATGTTGCCTGCCATGTCAGCAAACAAAGGATGTTACAGCCATCAAACCACTACAGTGAGCCTTGAAGTGAACCCTAAGTGAACTTATGAGGAGGAGGAATAGGTTGCCCACTGCCAAGCCCTCAGACACTTCAGTCATCCCCAAGTGTACACCCTAGTGGTGTCATACAGGGAAAGAACAGAATACTGGCCCTGGATAGGTAAGGTGCATATCAAAGGAATGCTTTCAATGAGCTCAGACTTGCATCTTCCCAAATATAGAAAAGTGCTTAAACTCATTAACTTAAGATACCTGGTTTTAAGTTAACTGTAACCTCTTGATGTTCCAACTACCTGATCTTTGTTGCAAAAACTCCTATATATCCTGGCTCCTTCCAGACCTCTTCTGAGCAGTCCTGCAGAGCTATCTGAGAAACTGCCTCAGATAGCCGAGTGGACTGGTTCATTCCATGAATTTCTCAGAAAGTTTGCTGCATAGAGCAAAACCCTCAACTTTTAGGTCATGCACTCTTTCAGCTGACAAGGGGTTTTAATGGCAGTAAATGTAAAGTGTATTAATTGACTCTTGTCTATAAACTTGGGTTAACTGGAGAAGGAATGAATGAGCAGGAGTGAGGGAGAGGACCTGGGAGAATTATCTCTAGTCTTCAGTCACTTTCTATTCCTTTGAGGAAATGCCTGAGAGACAAAGAGGTGGACACTATGGGTCACTGTGACCATGTGGTCAACCAGGTTTTACCCTGTGTTTTGATAATCACAATGGAATCCATGGATCCTTGCACTTTGCAAATTTATTAAACCATCCAGTTCAAAGGGTGTCAGGAAGCATTTAACAGGAGGCTTCCAGTGTGCTGTTTTGGATCTGTCAGGAATTCTCTGTTTCTTATTAATTCCTTCAGGAATTAAGAGGAGAGGCAAGCCTCTCCCAGGGGCTGAGGAATCCAGGCATCTCCTTCATTAGTTTTTCTAGGCGGTGATAAGTACCCTCTTCCTTTTTATGAACCATATGGTAAAAGTGATTGTTTACAGCTCTCTCTCTTTCATGTGGATGACCTCATGTTTCCTTGATAACTTGTAAGTTTTGATTTTATCTCTGCTGAAAATAGCTATCTTGCAAGACAGTATAAATACCTACACAATGTTGAATAAAACACCTTTGCTCCATCAGAGCTTTGGTCCCCATGTCTTGCTTTCTCTCTCTTTCTCTCTGTGTCTCTCTCTCCCTCTCTCTCTTTTTCAGGCTGATTCCCTGGAGCACCGAGCTCTCTGAGTTCACTTTCCTGCCTAGGTTTCTAAGACCCTCCCAAGAAGGCGCTCTGTACCTTCACCCCATCAAGAGGGCGCCTGAGGCCTCCGTGAACAGAGCAAGCCCCGTGCAGGGGCTTTATTGGCTTTCTGCATAAACCAAGGAATATCAACCTCTTTCTCTCTCCTTTACTTTCTCATTGGTCGACTCCAGACCACCAGGTTCCAGTCCATTAAAGGACCTCAACAAAAGGGTGTAAAATGTCACTTTTCTGCTGTCATGGTTCAATGAAAGAATTCTTTCTGAATAGGGCTGTCAGACCTGATAGTACATCTACTTGAAAAACAAACAGAAAGGGCTAAGAACTCTCCTATTCTCTTTTAGACTGAAAATGATCAGTCCTTCCAATCTTCTGAGAAAATGCCTTCTTGGTCCTTTTTCAGACCCAACTGCCTTCCTTTAGGAAGCATTCTTTTTGTATTCTCAGCCTCAATTACTACAATTTGTTTTTGCCAATTTGTTCTAAAATGAAAGGAAAAGCTATGCACAAATGGTGGGATTTATTTTTATCAAGATAGCAGAATCTAGGTTTGGATTGAAAATAAAAGGAAGTGTATCTTATGTGAACTTTCTTACCACAGGGACTTAACAGGCTTTCTCTTCTAAAAGGAGAAGGAAGTCTCAATAACTCTGAATAATAAAGGTGTTTGATTTTTTTTTCTCTAGCTGTAATTCACTACTTACAGGAACCCAGAGAGGTTCCCACTATCATATTAATAAACCAACATGAGAATCACTTCTGAAGACATAGCCTAAGAAATTATCCAAATATGGAGTTCACAGGCATAAGTATATTTTGGCTTGGTTTTTGTATGACATTT
Source organism: Neotragus pygmaeus (assembly GCA_006410875.1). Taxonomy (NCBI): domain Eukaryota; kingdom Metazoa; phylum Chordata; class Mammalia; order Artiodactyla; family Bovidae; genus Neotragus; species Neotragus pygmaeus. The sequence continues at coordinate 994,889 of SJYV01048576.1, read as the reverse complement.
AAAAATTGGAGGCAATTTAAAATCTAACAATACTGAAATAGTGAAATAAATCTGCGTATAATACTATTAAGCACTATTAACCCATTATAATAATTTAATTATTAGTAAATAATTACAAAGATATTATATTTGCCATGATCACTACATAGAGATTTTACATGCAAAGTGAAAACAAAACTTTATACTCTCAATTTGTGAAATATAATAAACCAAAAATCCATAAACCTAATGTTAAATAACTATGTAGTATACCTGAAAGTAACTTAATATTGTATGAAACCTATTTAAATAAAATTAATTTGTTTAATCAAATAAAGGAAGAGCTGGTTTAAAAAAAAAAAGCCACAAGCCTGATAAAACTGCCTAATTTTATAGTTTCCATAGTTAAATAAATTTACAACAACTTTTGGGTAAACAAAATGTAACACAGTACAGACACTTCTCACTTCAAAACAAAAATTATATAGTTTCATTTATTATATTGCTTTTAACTTTCTGTGCTTTTCTGTAACCTTATCAAAACCTACAATTTAAAGAAGGAGTAGGAGAGGGCGGGATGATCTGGGAGAATGGCACAGAAACATATATACTATTATGTAAGAAACGAACCACCAGTCTATGTTTGATACAGGATGCAGGATGCTTGGGGCTGGTGTACGGGGATGATCCAGAGANTTTATTGCACCTCTACCAACACCTTCAAGTCACTTGCTTGCCCTTAAGTTCCTTTTAATGGGATATTTGAATTTTTCATAGGAATCACAAGAAAAAAATAGAACTATATATTATCATTCTTATATCCAGTTATATCTTAAAGCATGACTTAAAGTGAACCAGACATGCTAGATTACAGTCTACTTTGGGGATAACATTTAAATATGAAGTTTATTGTGAAAGAGTAGGCACTAGCGATCCACTCCAGTATTCTTGCCTGGAAAATCCCATGGATGGAGGAACCTGGTAGGCTGCAGTCCATGGGGTCGCCAAGAGTTGGACACGACTGAGAAACTTCACTTTCACTTCTCATTTTCATGCATTGGAGGAGGAAATGGCAACCCACTCTGGTGTTCTTGCCTGGAGAATCCCAGGGACAGGAGCCTGGTGGACTGCCGTCTATGGGGTCGCACAGAGTCGGACACGACTGACATGACTTTAGCAGCAGCAGCAGCAAGGTATCCGTACCCATTCAATCAATGTGATAAAAAAAAACACAAATTTTGCTTTATTATTTTGTTTTAACATATTGTCATTATAAATAAATTTTCAGTTAATAATTTATAGGAATCTTAGTTATAACTATGGTCATTATGGATATATAATACTTTGTAGAAGCAAAATGATACTGATTAAAAGATTTTATGTCAATATTTTCATATGAAAGGTATATGTTTAAAATATGAAGGCCTTACAAACTTTTAATTAATACGTTGATAATTTGTCTTCTAAGAAATAAAGACTTTGTAGAAAGAGTGATCCAAGATGGTGGTAAAGGAAGACCTTGAGCTCACCTTCTCCCCTGGACACTCTGAAACTACAAGTAGAACCGATCTTCCTGAAGAAGACCTGAGGGCTGACTGAACAGCTACTGCACAGCTGCTGCTGCTGCTAAGTCGCTTCAGTCGTGTCTGACTCTGTGCAGCTCCATAGATGGCAGCCCACCAGGCTCCCATATTCCTGGGATTCTCCAGGCAAGAACACTGGAGTGGGTTGCCATTTCCTTCTCCAATGCATGAAAGTGAAAAGTGAAAGTGAAGTCTCACAGAGAAAGGCCAAACAAAAACAGGAAAGACAGAGAAAGGGTATACATGTATCCATGATGCAGCAGCCTGCAGTAAGAGCACGGATTCACCCACGTTGGGATACAGTGAGAAAACAGCCGTTGAAAAAGACTCTTCACTCTGCTGCTGCTGCTGCTAAGTCGCTTCAGTCGTGTCTGACTCTGTGCGACCCCACAGACGGCAGCCCATTGGGCTCCGCCACCCCTGGGATTCTCCAGGCAATAACACTGGAGTGGGTTGCCATTTCCTTCTCCAATGCATGAAAGTGAAGTCGCTCAGTCGTGTTTGACTCAGAGTCTCGATGGACTGCAGCCTATCAGGCTCCTCCATCCATGGGAGTTTACAGGCAAAAGTACTTGAGTGGGATGCCATTGCCTTCTCCACTCTTGTAAGGAAATTCATCTACTAACCTTAGAGCTCCTGCACACCATCAGGAAACTGCTGGAACTCTCTCAGGTTGCATGTAGCAGCAAACTGCTTTGAGTCTCCCAATTCCAGCGGCCCCATCAAAGTGGTTTCCAGTGCAGCACCTCCCCAGGAATTGCCTCCAGTTCACAGACGCTCCAGCTCCAGCCAGCCTGCCGATTGTGCAGGTGGAAGCCATCTTCACAAGGTCCAGTCTTCAAGATCAAGAAAGGTAGTGGTTTCACCTGCTTAATAGAAACAGAAATCAAAACTCAAACAAAATAAGGAAATAGGAATATGTTCCAAATAAAAGAACAAAATAAAACCCAGAAAAAATTTCCAGTTAAACAGAGATGAAATATTTACCTAATTAAAAGTTCAAAGAAGTGACTATAAGGATGATCACTGATCTTTGGAGAAGGAAATAAATCAGTGAGAACTTCAACAAAGACTTGGAAAATATAAGCAGGAACCAATCTGAGCTTAAGAATACAATGACTAAAAAATTTTTTTAATATCTAATAGAGGGGATCAACAGCAGATTAGATGATAACAGAAGAATGGATAATGAATTTGGAAGACAGAATAGTGGAAATCGCCCAACCATAAAACCAAAAAGAATAAAAAGTTGCTATTAAATGAGAAAACTTCAAAGTATCTCCAGGGAAACATCAACCATACCAATATTCTCATTATAAGGGGTCAGGAGAGAGGAGACATAAAGGGACAGAAAACTTATTTAAAGAAAACTTCTGTAACCTGGGGGAAGAAACTCATCCAGGCACAGAAAGCAAAGAGAGTCTCAAATAAGATCAACAAAGAGAAGCACACCAAGACATAATCAAAAGGTACAAAATTTAAAGACAGAATCTTAAAGGCACCAAGGAAAAAAAAAAAAAAAACTAATCACGTACAAAGGGAACCCCACAAGATAATTATTAGATTTTTCAACACAAATTTTATAGGCCAGAACAGAGTGACAGGGTATTTTAAAGTGCTGAAAAGAAAAGAAAAGGAAAAACCTACAACCTAGAATGCTCTTTCCAGCAAGATTGCCATTGAGAAAAGTTAGGAGAGAGAGTTTCCCAAACAAGCAAAGCTAAAAGAGTTCATCACCACTAAATCAGCCATAAAAGAAAAGTTAAAAGGTCTTTCTCTAAGTGGGAAAGAGGGCTTCCCTGGTGGCCCAGTGATAACTGGCCAGCCAATGCAGGTAACATGGTTTGTTGGATCGTTGGGTCAGAAAGATCCCCAGGAGAAGGAAATGGCAACTCCCTCTGGTATTCTTGCCTGGGAAATCTCATGGACAGAGAAGCCTAGTGGGCTACAGTCCATGGGGTTGCAAAACAGTCAGATATGACTTAGCAACTAAAGAACAGTAGCTGCTGCTGCTAAGTCACTTCAGTTATGTCCGACTCTGTGCGACCCCAGAGAGGGCAGCCCACCAGGCTCCCCCGTCCCTGGGATTCTCCAGGCAAGAACACTGGAGTGGGTTGCCATGTCCTTCTCCAATGGATGAAAGTGAAAAGTGAAAGTGAAGTCGCTCAGTCGTGTCTCTGACCCTCAGCGACCCCATGGACTGCAGCCTTCCAGGCTCCTCTGTCCAGGGGTTTTCCAGGCAAGAGTACTGGAGTGGGGTGCCATTGCCTTCTCCGAAGAACAGTAGCTACAAATTGGAAAAGAACAGGCCACAGTTAGAAATAAGAAAATACTGTTGTCTGATTGATTTCATTTAGCATAATACCCTCCAGGTCTATCTAATGGCAAGTTTCTTGTTTTTTTTTTTTTTTTTCTTTATGGCTGAGAAGGAAAATGGCAACCTACTCTATATTCTTGCCTGGAGAGTCCTGTGGACAGTGGAGCCTGGAGGGCTGCTGTCCATAGGGTCATACAGAGTCAGACACGACTGAAGCGACTTAGCATGCAGTGTTCCTTTAGTGTGTATATATACCACATCTTCTTTATCCATTCATCTATTGACAGGCACTTTGCTTGCTTCCATACCTCAGCTAATGTAAATAGTGCTGTTATGAAAGTAAGCATACGTGTGTGTTTTGATTTAGCATTTTCAGTTTCTTTGGATAAATAGCCCAGAAATGAAACTTCTGGATCATATGGAAATTTTATTTTTAGCTTTTTAGGGAAACTCTATAATGCATTCCATAGTGGCTGCACCAATTTACATTCCTACCAACAGTGAGAAAGGTTTCTCAGAGAAATAAAAACATTGTATGATTTAATTTATACACTGAAACTAAAAACCACAGCTAGCAACAAAAACCATAAACCAACACATAGATACAGAGAACAAACTGGTGGCTGCCGGAAAGGAGGAGGGTGGGAAGATGGACAAAACAGGGGAAGAGTATTAAGAGGTACAAATTTTCCAGTTATAAAATAAGTAATGGGAATGTATTGTACACACAGGGAATATAGTCAGTAATATTGTAACAATATTACATGGTAACAGATAGTAACTAGACTTATTGTGGTGATCATCTCATAATAAATATAAAATCACTGTTGTACACATGAAACTACACGATACTATATGTTAATTATCATGATAAAAATGAAAATTTAAAATACATAAATAATAAATGAAAATAAATTATTAAAAGATTTTATAATCTGTGATAAATCTGGCTTACTCCATAGTAACCTATTTATAAAAACAAAAATAATGTTAATAATACTTTTTTTACCTTGAACTTGTTTTTATAATTCTATATGTAGTAAAGAACCACAGATTTGGCATAAACTGTGTTTATTAATTTCAAAATGTTCTCATAACTGATATCTTCACCAATATACTTCCTTTAAATTAAACGCAGAAAAGTTTTAAGAAAATTATTTAAGAAAATTCTATATTTTATTTTTTAAACCATCTTCTGTATTAAAAAAAAATGAAGGAGAAAATTAATAGACCACAGATTTTTCTCACAGGGGAAATAATGTAGACATTTAATGAAAAACAGAGTGAAATACATGACAAACTTAACAATGCTAAGTCGCTTCAGTCGTGTCCAACTCTGTGCGACCCCATAGACAGCAGCCCACCAGGCTCCCCCGTCCCTAGGATTCTCCAGGCAAGAACACCAGAGTGGGTTGCCATGTCCTTCTCCAATGCATGAAAGTGAAAAGTGAAAGCGAAGTCACTCAGTCGTGTCCGACTATTGGCGACCCCATGGACTGCAGCCTACCAGGCTCGTCCATCCATGGAATTTTCCAGGCAAGAGTACTGGAGTGGGGTGCCATTGCCTTCTCCAACTTAACAATACAGGCACATAAAAATCACAAAAACAAGCTCTTGTCATGACTGTCATACATCAATAATTTAAGTTGAAAATGCTCACATTTATGTAAAAGCTTTCCTGAATAACTTCACTGTATAATACTATAACTCTAATATTTAATATAATATGTGATTATTTGATACAAGTCAAAATCAACATCTTTTACTTTTAAATCAGATACATTTTCACATTAATAACTTTAATTAATATCTTATTTTCAGATAATCTTACATTTTAAATATCTTTCACCAGCTTCCCTGGTGGCTCAGACAGTAAAGAATCTACCTGCAATGCAGAAGACCCACATTCGATGCCTGGGTCAGGAAGATGCCCTCGAGAAACGAATGGCAACCCATTCCAGTATTCTTGCCTGGAAAATTCCATGGGTAGAAGAGCCTGGTGGGTTAATAGTTCATGGTGTCATAAAGAGCGGGACATGACTGAGTGACTTTCACTCACTTAAAATAAATGGTAATTTACTTGTAAAAATTTCAAAACTGTTGATTTTTTTCAATGCACTGAAATGAATTACAAGTCAAAAATCATTTTTTACTCAAAGACACCTATACAGTATTATTTCAGTATAATATTTTTAAGAATCAATCTGACAAGTTCACAAATTACCTTTCTTAATAAATTTCAATTTTCTTATCTTTGGGTAGTCTTTACTTGCAAAGAAGTTTTCTAAAAGACAATAATGTCTTTGTGAACTTGAACCTAATTTCAAATAAGCAACAATTTTAACAAGGCAGTAACTCAATGGTATGAGGCAAGGGTTACATCAGTGCCTCTTTCTTTGAGCAATATGTTGCTCTAGAAACATTCAAGAAATTCCTTGGCTCAAATCACATACTAAATGAGACAAAAGTGTTCTCCTTGGCACTCCTCAACTTTTAAAATGAATTAATAGCAAACTAAATGTGGTGATTTTATTGCCACATAAAAGAACAGGCAGATTGCATCAATACAAGCTTAATGGCAAAAAACAGCAAGGCTGGGATTTCTAAGATGTTGATGTGAGAAAACGAATTAAAACTGGAAATTCATAATGGAAATAACAGTGAGGGAAGCATATTCTAAGGGTTGTGAGATGGAGCTCACATCATGTTTCTTAGATGATGGATTTGGGAATGGTTCAGCAAGCCACTTTTTTCTTTATAAAAGCAAGTTCTTTGAGTGATTTCCAACCATGTAACTTTTTTTTTTAATTTATTCTATTGAAATATGGTTGATTTACAAAAGGTGAGAGAACTCTGTCCTCCAAAATTTCTCAGCCTAGTATTTAGAGCCTCTACTCCCCCAGCTATGTATTCATATACAATAATGAGAAAACTGCAGCCCAAATGGGAATAACAGGCATCAGTTGAAGACAGAGTAACATAACAGCTTGTTCCTTACTAGCGTATCCATATGACAGATGATTAGAGACAGTCTATTCTCATCACTTTGCAATAAAACACTCGTTAGATCAGGGTGGGATGGAGAAGAGGGCTCACCAGTTGCTGCCTGAGTAGGGAAGAAGAGATTGTGCTTTGTAAGGGCACAGATGTTGTAGAATGTGGAGGAAAATGGAAGGCACTTTTTCCACTACATACCACTATACAGCATTTTATAGGGCCAATCAAAACCTGTGCCCTGAAAGACTCATCTGCATTCTCTAAGGCTAGTCACCCAGTAACTTGCACTATCTTAGAGGGAACTGCAAAAAAGACTATGACTTCACCTGATATGTATCACTGGGAAGAGTGAGACAGTGTGTGAAGAAATCTAATTTATAAGTGATGAGACTCTATTATGGAGTGCATCATTTAACTTACATTTTCTCCTTTAATCTTCATTTTAACTGTACAGTTATACAGTCAGCAAAAACAAGACCTGGAGCTGACTGTGGCTCAGATAATTAGCTCCTTAATGCAAAATTCAGATGTAAATTGAAGAAACTAGGGAAAACCATTTATCATCCAAGTAGAACCAAAATCAAATTTCTTATTGATTATACAGTGGAGGTGACAAATAGATTTAAGGGATTTGATTTGGTAGACAGATTGCCTGAAGAACTATGAACTGAGGTTTGTAACTTTGTACAGGTGGTGATGACCAAAAAAATCCCCCCAAAAAAGAAATGTAAGAAGGCAAAGTGGTTGTCCAAGGAGGGCTTACAAATAGCTGAGAAAAGAAGTGAAGTAAAAGGCAATGGAGAACATAGACCGGCGCCTCGTTTCTTACATGATAGTANTGAGTCAACTCTTTGCATGAGGTGGCAAAAGTACTGGAGTTTCAGCTTTAGCATCATTCTTTCCAAAGAAATCCCAGGACTGATCTCCTTTAGAATGGACTGGTTGGATCTCCTTGCAGTCCAAGGGACTCTCAAGAGTCTTCTCCAACACCACAGTTTATATTAGGATTTTAATATTAAATTGTTGTTGACAACACAATATGTTAGAACACTGGGGTAAGTATTTTCTTTTTTCCCTCAAAACATCATTATCATTAGATCCCATTTTAATTTTACATATGCAGAAACTAAACTATGTAAAGATCAAATAGTGGTACAAATTAAACTATCAGGTTTTAAACCTAGAGTGTCATTCTATGGCTTGTACAATTAGCACTATATATTATATTCTTCCCCTTAAAATTCTCCTATAGTTTCCATCTCACTTCAACAAAGTCAAGTCCTTATAAGGATATAATAAAGTGAATATATCTTGTACAGTGTTAGGCATACAAGTATTTAATAAATGTAATTGTGCTTTCCCAACTTAACAATTGCTTTTATTCTTAGGGATTTGTGGAACAGATTTTAAATGTTTTGTGAACTGGAATCTAGCAAGTCATTCGTCGAGCACACACAAATAAAGATCGTGTGTAAAAGAGAATGGCATCTATAGGCTTCAAGTTTCCTATGTTTTCTGGCTATATATCACTCAATCTATCTATCTGCAATGGCATATATCATAAATGTATAAACATATAAACGTCTGTAATGGAAAGGGAGACATTAAGAATTATTTCTGGTGCCAAGTGGGAATACATTTTTCAAAAGGTAGCATAGAGCTTTCTCTAATAAAAACTCTGTGCTTTTTGAGAACTAAAGAGGAAAAGTGGTGACAGTCAAGGTTGGAGCAGAAAAAGAAGGGCTTTAATACACATACAAGTGTCTCATGATACAAAATTTTCCCACAGTTCAAAAAGGATTTAAATTACTTCCTCTGACCTCAAGAAAAAAAAAGAAAGAAAGAAAGAAATATTCAAAAATTTCTAGGAAGCAAGGAGCAAAATGAATTTTATATTACAAGCTGCTATTTAGTATGTTATTTGCTGTTTTATTGTTCTACCTAAATAAAAACTTTATGCATACACACACAGTCTTAAGGTTTTAAATAGATTTACTTGATTTTTGACTGCTTCCCCCTACCTCCCTAAACTGACAGGTACTTAAACTCTTTAAAAATGAATGATTTCTGGAGAAACCCATAAATATTAAGACTCCTAGATTTGTTACCCGTTTCAATAGTCCAGTAATACCAATAATTGGTTGGAATATCTTTAAACCTATTAAGTCTAACTCCATAAGGGTGAAATCAACCTAACTGCAGCCTGGAGCAAACGAACTGCACCATAGAGCTCTCCAAGGTCCTGCCAGTGACGCATCTCTCAGACACCCACTAATCTCAGACAATGAAAATTGACATTCATCTGGCTGCTTGAAGATATATTGAATCCTACTACTGGATTTAACAGTTACAACTACCTCACCCAATGGCTTTGAATTCATTCATCTGGTTCACAATATCTCTTCAATAATCTTATCAGTTTACTTCTTAATTTTATCTAACCTATCATATAAACCATTTGTGAAAGATTACTAATTGTTAAAAGAGTCTATGAATATGACTAGATACCTATACTGATTAAGTGTTTACTGCAGTATATATAATAAGACATCCATTCAGATAATTGCATTTTAATGAAGATGACACAAAGTAAAAAGGTATAATAGAGCAATATGCAAAATACATGGAGACACAAGCATCTATATATTTCTGGAATATTCACATAAGAATGTTAACATGGTGAAAAGTTGTGTGTTAAGGTACAGAGAATTACTGTTCAACATTAGCATATTTGTACGTTTCTATTTTTAACATTTTCTGATTAAATCATAAATGTTTAAAAACACGAATCATGTAAATGTGTGAAATCTACATTAGACCAAATACAGCAAAAGGCAAAGAGATATCTTGATAAATATGTACTTCATCGTCACCTACTGCCCACATGTCTTTCTTGATCATAGTTTTCTTATTGTCAAATTGTGGAGGTTAGACTAGATGATGCATCAGTTGCATTTTTATTTAGAGGATTTAAAATATGATCTATAAATATGTCTCTTAGTAATATTGCTAATCATACAATCTGCTACTTGACAGATTATAAGGACAGATGGAGTTCTTAAAGTTCTAGTATATTTCAAAATTTAACTTCTAAAACATACACCAAAATAATGCATGTAGTAAAATGTTTAAATGGATATAATGTGAGAATTTCACAAGAAATTTTATATGCAACACAAAAAAGTTTAGAAAACATCTTTGATGGCTAATGATGTTGAGCCTATTTTTATTTACCAATTGGTCATCTGTATTTGTTTCCTGGAAAAATATCTATTCAAGTATTCTAAACATTTTTTAACTGAGTTATTTTTTATATTTTTATATTAATTTTTATATTAAGCTGTTTATATAATTTAGATATTAACCTCTTATCAATCATTGACTTATAAATATTTTCTCCCATTCAGTAAATTATCTTTTCATTTTGTGGATGGTTTTCTTTGCTGTGCAAAACCTTTCAGGTTATTTAGGTCTCATTTGTTTATTTTTACTTTTGTTCTTTTGCCTCTAGAGACAGATCTAAAAAAATGTTTCTACAATTTATTTCAAAGTATGTTCTGCCCATGTTCTTGTCAAGGAGTTCTATGGTTTGAAGTCTTACATTTAGGTCTTTAATCCATTTTCAGTTCATTTTTCTATATGGTGTGAAGAAATGTTCTAATTTTGTTCTTTTACATATACCTGTCCAGTTTTCACATCATCACTTATTGAAGATATTTTTTTTTCCATTGTATATTTTTGCCTGCTTGGTCTTAAATTAATTAACCATAAGGCTTGGGTTAATTCCTGAACTATCTATTCTGTTCCATTAGCCTATATATCTGCTTTTGTATCAATAAAATGTCGTTCTGGTTACTGTAGTTTTGTAGTATAGCTTGAGGTTAAGGACCATGATATCTCCAGTTTTGTTACTTTTCCCTAGTATTGCTTTGGCAATTCAGGGTCTTTTGTGGTTCTATATAAATTTTAGTATTACCTGTTATAGTTCTGTGGAAAATGTCTGTGGAAAATGGGTATTTTGATAGAGGATTGCACTAAATATGTAGACTGTTAAGTGTAGTATGGACATTTTACATGTCCATACTATTTTTCTGATCCACAAACATGGGATATCTTTCAATTTCTTTGTATCATCTTAATTTCTTTATCAATGTTTTATAGTTTTTAGATTATAGATCTTTCACCTCATTCATTAAGTTTATTACTAGGTGTTTCACTTCATTTCATGCGATTTTAAATGAGACTGTTTACTTTCTCTAATAGTTCATTGTTAGTGTATAGAAATGCAACATATTTTTGTATATCTTATATTCTGCAAATATCAACATATTTTGTATAATCTTGTATCCTGCAACTTAACTGAATTCACTTATTAATTCTAAGTTTTTTGGTGAAGACTAGGATTTTCTATATATAGTACCATGCCATCTAAAAATAGTGACAGCATCGTGATGAAAGAAACGAGATATCACCTTATACCTATCAGAATGGCTATCATCAAAAAGACCACACATAACAAATGTTAGAGAGGATATGGAGAAAAGGGAAGCCTTTGTACAGTGTTGGTGGGGATATAAATTTGGATAATCAAATACATGGAAAATAGTATGGAGGTTCCTCAAAAACTAAAATTAGAACTACCATATCATACAGCAATTCCACTCTAGGGAAAATATCCTTTAAATTTTTTAATGCTAATTTGAAAAGATATAAATTCCCAACGTTCACAGAGCATTATTTAAAATAGCTGAGAAATGGAAACAACTTAAGTTTCAGTCAACAGATGAATGGATACAAAAGATGTGGTATATACATAAAATAGAAAATTACTCAGCCATGAAAAAGAATTAATGTCTACACTTTGTGACAATGTGAATAGACCTTGAGGGTATCATGTGTAGTGAAAAAGTAAGACAGAGAAAGATAAATACTCTATGTTATCATTTATATGTGGAATCTTAAAAAATAAATATAGCAACAAATAGATTCACATATACAGAGAACAAACTAGTGGTTACCAATGGGGAAGGAAGGCAGGGAGAGTCCTATAAACATAGGGATTTAAGAAATACAACCTATTATGTATAAAATAAATAAGCAACAAGGATATATAACATAGAGAATATAGCTAGTATTTTATAATATCTTTAAATAGAGTATAACTCAATAGGAAATACTGAATCACTATATTGCACACCTGAAACTACCACAATGTTGTAAATCAACTATACGTCAATAACAAGAGTTTAGAAAATAATGAATCAGTGATTTAGTGATCAGCAATTTGATTAAAATTGCAATTTTCTAATTCTATTGAGTTAAATATGTTTATTAAATATCTACCTTTTTGAAAATACTGAAGCATATCTGCCGAATTTTGACAGATATATCATTCCCTTGATTTTTTAATTGTAACTAAGATTTTTTTAATTGTAACAATCAACACTGTCTCCATCAGAGGTTTTTTAAATTTTTGGCCCAAAATTTTCCAGTATTCTTGAAGTCAGCTGGCATGTTAGTTTATTGCTGGGTGGCTGAGGCAACAGGAATGTATTTCTCACAGTTCCAGGGGCTAGAAGTCCAAGATCAAAGCGTCAGTAAATTTACTTTCCCCTGAGGCCTCTCTCCTTACCTTGTTCAAGTGCGCCTTTCCCCCTGCACGTGGTCTTCCCCTTGTGTGTGAATCTCTAGTCCCTAGCTATACACCCAAGCTCCTCTTCTTATAAGGCCACCAGTCAGGTTGGATTAGGCCCTACCGCAAAGGCTCCATTTTGGCTTTATCAGCTCTTTTAAGGTCCTATATCCAAATACAGTCATATTCTGAGATACTGGAGGTTAGGATTTCAACATATGAATTTGGTGATGAGTAAACATAATTCAGCCATTAATAACTGGAGAAAAAATCAGGAGATCTCAGCATTCAGTTGATCCCTGAGTTTTCAGAATGTCTCTAATCTCAGCTCCATTTACTGTTCTCAAGAGCAAATGCTCTCTTCACAATTTCCTGAAACTAAATTTTCAGTTTTCCGCTGGTGTGGTTTCACTGCTCAGGATGAAAGAGGATCTAGATATTCCGTCTTAATTTCATTTTAGGTCATCTTTTGTTCAATCCTCTTTTTAGTCCTAGTTTTATTGCCACTTCCAAATCTACAAGTGCTATCAATGTTTGTATGTTTGGGCTGTTAGCTAGTATTTAACTGATTGCTTCTTGGCTTTCGTCCCTGGCTTAGAGATCAGGTTTCAGTTAAGACCTGTTTGTACACCTGCTTATTAGCTTCTGAAATTTGTGACTTTAATAACTCCTCTCATTCAGTCTGAGAATATTTACTCACTTTGTAAAAATTCTTCCCCTGTCTGACATTTGAGTGTGATCTAAAAGGAATAAATGTTTGTGTTCTAACTGTCATCTTAAGTCTGAAACTATAAAATATGTGAGAATATTCAAAAATAGATATTTTTCATAAAATTCAGATTTATGATAAAATATGCTTTTAATATTATAGTTGCATTTGCTACTCAATGCGGATTGTAATGTTTGCCTCACAGTTAAGTCAGGTTAACTCTTCTACTCTTTGGTGTAGTTATTTTTGTTGCTTAATTTTTGAAGTTATTAAAATTCAGTCCTAAATGTGGAAGTCAGAAAGAAGGCAGGCATATTCAACTGTCAAGGATTAGTTGCTATATAGTACCACTTTATTTTATATTATACCTTTCCCATTCAATATCACAAATAAAATTAATACTACAGAAAGAAATGCTGTAAGAAGTAAGATTAAGCCATCCTAAATAGTATTCAGTAAATGTTCATGGTGAGTATTAATGAATGGGATAACAACTTCTTAACCTTTAAAATATTTCTTTGTGATAGACGAGTCAAAATATTTTTCAAAAAAAAGTAGCCAACTGAAGGAACAATCAGCATATATTGTCCACAGTTATATTATTTGGTCCAATCTGGGGTGTATTTGTGTGATTTGGTGATCTAACTCTATGGTTTTCTTGGATTTCTCCTAAACTGTTTCCTAAGATTATTTTCCTATGTAAATATTTGAAAGTGATTCTAGCCCAGAAATAACACACAACTTAAAAATACATATTTTGGAGAACAAGATGGCAGAGGAGTAGGTGGACACAGAGACGTCTCTCTCCATGGATACATCAGGAATACAACTTGAGACATGGAAGTACATGCAGAACACCAGCTGAGAGTGGACAAGAGTATCTGCCCAGCAGAAATGAATATATAGACCCAAGCCCCAACTCAAAATCAAGCCCTCAGCCTTTGGACTGGGAGCACTGACTGCAAGACCCTAGACTACCAGAGAACTAACCCTAGGGAGTATCAAATAGTGAGAATTCACACAAAGGAAACCACTGGAATACAAGACCCAGCATCACCCGAACACCAAACAACAAACAAACAAACAAAAAACAAACCCAATCATCAGCAGATAGGATTACCACCTCACTCAACCTTGCCCATCAGAGGCAAAACAAACAAACAAACAAAGAAAAAATCAGCTCAGATCTCACCCTATAAGAAACTTATAGAAATCACTGGACCAATCTTAGAGAGCAGACACCAAAAGGAAGAAAGAATTCAACCTTGAAGCCTGGGTAAAGCAGACCTCAAATATGATAAGTTATTAAAAAAAAAAAAANTCAGATCTCACCCTATAAGAAACTTATAGAAATCACTGGACCAATCTTAGAGAGCAGACACCAAAAGGAAGAAAGAATTCAACCTTGAAGCCTGGGTAAAGCAGACCTCAAATACGATAAGTTATTAAAAAAAAAAAAAGAAAAGAAAAGAGAAAACAGAGAACTACTACACAAATGAAGGAACAAACTAGAAACACAGAAGTCCAAATAAATGAAGAGGGAATAGGCAAACTACCTGGAAAAGAATTCAGAACAGTGATAGTAAAGATGATCAAAAACCTTGAAAGCAAAATGGAGGAACTGCAAGAATCAATTAACAAAGACCTCAAAGAATTAAAGAATAAACATGCAGAGACAAACAAAACAATTACTGAAATTAAAAATATTCTAGAAGGAATCAATAGCAGACTATCTGAAGCAGAAGAATGAATCAGTGAGCTGGAAGATAAAATGGTGGAAATAACTTCTGAAGAGCAGAATAAAGTTAAAACAATGAAAAGAACTGAGGATGGTCTCAAAGACCTTTGGGACAATATCAAACTCACCAACATTCTAATTATAGGGGTCCCAGAAGAAGAAGAGAAAAAGAAAGGGTATGAGAAAACTTGAAGAGATTACAGCTGAAAATTTCCCCAACATGGAAAAGGAAATAGTCAATCAAGTCCAAGAGGCATAAAGAGTCCCATACAGGATAAACCCAAGGAGAAACATGCCAAGACAAATACCAATCAAACTAACAAAGACTAGACACAAAAAGAATATTAAAAGCAACAACTAAACATAAAAGGGAAACCCCATACATTTGACAGCTAATCTTTCAGCAGAAACTCTGCAGACCAGAAGGGAATGGCAGGATATATTTAAAGTCAGTCAGTTAGTTCAATCACTCAGTCGGGTCCAACTCTTTACGACCCCATGAATCACAGCACGCCAGGCCTCCCTGTCCATCACCAACTCCCTGACTTCACTCAAGCTCACATCCATTGAGTCAGTGATGCCATCCAGCCATCTCATCCTCTGTTGTCCCCTTCTCCTCCTGCCCCCAATCCCTCCCAGCATCAGAGTCTTTTCCAATGAGTCAACTCTTCACATGAGGTGCCCAAAGTACTGGAGTTTCAGCTTTAGCATCATTAAAGTACTAAAAGGGGAAAACCAACACCCAAGATTACTGTACCCAGCAAGGATTACTGTACCTGGAAATTTCTTCAAAATTGATGGAGAAATAAAAAGCTCTTCAGACAAGCAAAAGTTAGGAGAATTCAGTACAACCAAACCAGTGTTACAACAAACATTAAAGAGACTGATATAGTCAAGAAATACAAGAAAAGAAAAAAATTTTACAAAATCAACACCAAACAATTAAGAAAATGGCAATAGGAACACATATCAATAATTACTTTAATTGTAAATGGATTAAATATTCAGATTGGCTGAATAGATACAAAAGCAAGACCTATATATATGCTGTCTACAATAAACCCACTTCAGACCTCAAGACACATATAGACTGAAAGTGTGAGGATGAAAAAATATATTCCATGCAAATGGGAAGCAAAAGAAAGCTGGAGTAGCAATCCTCATATCAAACAAAATAGACCTTAAAATATAGACGATTACAAGAGATAAAAAAGAACACTACATAATGATCAAGGGATCAGCAAGAGGAAAACATGATAATTGTAAATATTCACCCAACATAGGAGCAGCTCAATACATAGGACAAACAATAACAAACAGAAANTAGACCTTAAAATATAGACGATTACAAGAGATAAAAAAGAACACTACATAATGATCAAGGGATCAGCAAGAGGAAAACATGATAATTGTAAATATTCACCCAACATAGGAGCAGCTCAATACACAGGACAAACAATAACAAACAGAAAAAGAAATTGACAGTAAAATAATAATAGTAGAAGATTTTAACACCCCACTCACACCAATGGACAGATCCTCAAAACAGAAAATTAATAACGAAACACAAATCATAAATGATACATTAGATGAGATGGATCTCATTGATATCTTCAGGACATTCTATCCAAATGAAGAAGAATATACCTTCTCAAGTGCACATGGAACATGCTCCAGGATAGACCACAACTTGGGTCACAAATTGTATCAAGCATCTTCTCTGACTACAATACTATGACACTAGATAGCAATTACAAGAAAAAAAACTGTAAAAAACACAAACGTGGAGATTAAACAACATGTTTCTAGATAACCAACAAGTTACTGAATAAATCACAAGGGAAATAAAAAAATTTCTAGAAACAAATGACAATGAAAACATGATAACTCAAACCCTATGGGATGTAGCAAAACCTTCTAAGAGGGAAGTTTATAGCAATACAATCTTATCCCAGGAAACAAGAAAATTATTGAATAGGTAGTTTCAGTTCAGTTCAGT
>SJYV01048576.1:913485-960079 GCA_006410875.1 Neotragus pygmaeus | reverse complement strand
AATGGACATGAGTCTGGGTAAACTCCGGGAGTTGGTGATGGACAGGGAGGCCTGGCATGCTGCGATTCATGGGGTCACAAAGAGTGGGACATGACTGAGTGACTGAACTGAGCTGAGGGACTGAACTGAGCTATCTAATACATACAAATAAACACAAAGAATTAGGCAAAATGAGTATTGAATTGAATTATTGAATTATAAGTCTCTCAGTCGTGTTCGACTCTTTGCGACCCTGTGGACTGTAACCCACCAGGTTCCTCCATCCATGGGATTCTCCAGGCAAGAATACTGGAGTGAGTTGCCATTTCCTTCTCCAGGGGAATCTTCCCAACCCAGGGATCGAACCCAGGTCTCCTGCATTGCAGGCAGACGCTTTAACCTCTGAGCCACCAGGGAAGTATAGAGAGGAATATTTCGCAAGTGAAAGAAGAAGACCAAAAAAAAAAAAAAAAACTAAACAAAATGGAGATAAGTTATCTATCTGATAAAGAGTTCAAGGTAATGATCATTAAGACACACTACAAAATTAGAAGATGCACTACAAAATTAGATCTTTTTTTCTATGACAAAGATCAAGGAAGTTTCATTAGCAATTCATTGATGAATTAAAGAGAAATGAACTCTCTCAGTTGAAGCAAGTCTGTGACATTTAATGAATCAGAGCTCACACTTAAACAAAACCTAAATTGCAGACAGTGATGGGTAATTCTCCCTTCAATTAAGCTCACTGAATGGGGTGTGTCTGTTCAAAACAAATAGCTATAGAGAGAAGATAAAAAGAGAGTTGGCTGATAAAGAAAGAGCTGATAAAGAAACGGGTCACTCCTCAAAGAGTCATATATAAAAGTTTCAGTGAACATAATGTTTTCACATTTCAAAGACTTACAGCAGGTAAATAAATAAAACACACACATAAAATGGTAAAAATACTTCAAATAAACTCAAGTACAAGTTAACAACTCAACTAAACACTCCCTCAGAAACTCTGAAATCCTATTTTGAAGTGTTATCACCTGTGTTCATAAGGTGAACAACAATGGTGTATTATTAATTATAAAGGTTTTCCATCTTTATTACCGCCCAAATAAATGATTTTAGATCTTCTAATAGGTTAAGAACTGTTTAAAGGTACAGGAAATAACAAAAAATCAATACACTAGATAAAACATAACTATACTCTTACTCTGTGCTGGTAAATATCAAAGCACAGATATTTTCATCTTCACAAATATTCTCTGAGGTAGTCAATATCTGTATTCTAATTTTTTAGTTGAAGAAAATATGTATCAGTACAGTTAAATAACATCTACAGAGTTACACATCTTGCAAGACACACACCAGATTTCAAATAAAATCTGACACTAGCTTCTATTTCAGTATTACCTGAGCAATTACACGCCACTACCATGACTACTATCCTATATTTTATTTTTAAAACAAAGTTAATTTTATTGCTCTTTCTTGATTAAAGGCAATATTTTATCAGTGTGAAAGAAAGTGTAAACAAAAAGGAAATATTTTATAATGCCATCACATAAAGATAGCATTTCATAGATATTCATATTATTTTTCCTAAGGATACAAACACACATACATAAATATTTTAAAGAGAGAGAGATATGGCCTTGTGTACATGAAATATATTGTCTGTACTTCTTATAATTATAATAATTATTATGATTATACATACCTGTAGTTCATTTATTTTATTGTCATAAAATATTCTAATGTACAGACACTCAGTCACTCAGTCATGTCCAACTCTTTGCAACCTCATGGACTGTAGCTTGCCAGGCTCCTCTGTCTGTGGAATCTTCCAGGCAAGAATACTGGAGTGGGTTGCTATTTCCTCCTCTAGAGGATCTTCCAGACCCAGGGATCAAACTCACATCTGCTGCATCTCCTGCATTGGCAGGTGGACTCTTTACACTGAGCTACCTCGGAAGCCCCTAATATTATAGACATACCACAGCTTATGTATCATTTCTACCTTAGATGGATATTTGAGTTGTTTTCAGTTTGAAGCTATGGCAAATAACTACTATAAGCATTGCTTTATATGTACTTATATGTACATATCATATATTGGTTCTCTAATGGGGAAAAATGAAACCCAGTATATGGCACTGAACAAAATTCTAACGAACAGTTTCAAGCTACCACTGGCATAAAAGTCAGATCACAAATTTAACTGCTGGTTCTCTGAGCTAATACTAGCTGATCTGAGAACACAGACATTTATACTAAGATATGTATACATAATTATGTATATGCACATATATTAAATATATCACTTTATATTATATATAATTGCTAGATCTTAGAATTTGTACATGATCAACTTTAGAAAATAATGCTAAATAGTTTTCCAATTTAATAGGACCAATTTATACCCTCACCAACACTACATGAGGGTTCCCATTATGTATCAAGCTGTAATTTTAGTCATCCAAGAGAGCATGCCATAGTATGTTAATTTGATCTTATTCTCCATTTTACCTGATTACCATTGAGCGTGCCCACTTTTACGAACATTTATGGCTATTTTTAATATTCCTATGCCTCTTAAAGTCAGTTACTTATTTTCTGCTTAGTTGTCTATGTTTTCTGAGTGATTTCAGGTATATCCATGTTTTATGTGTTGAAAGTTTCTTCACCAAGATAAGAACTTGCCTTTTCACTGTCTTAATGGAGTCGTTTGATGAACAATCTTAATGTACTCAAATGTATTCATGGTAATCTCCTGTTTTAGAGTTTTTGTTTTGTTTGAGATATATTTATTTCACTCATCTGAGATCATGAAAATATTTTCCTTTATTGTTCTCCAGATTTTTTTGTTGTTGTTGCTTTGCTTTTTGTATTTTGATTTATGTTTTACATAAAAAACAGTTTTCTGTATAACAAACATGAAGTAGAAGCCAAATTTCATTTTTATTTTTATGGATATAAAGTATCCCAGCATGATTTATTGAAAAATATTTTCTGTTCCCAGCTCTGGAGTAGCACTCTATTTATAAATTAAGACTCCACATATGCTTGGGTCTTTTTCTGGGATCTCTACTTTATTCCACTGCTTTACTTGTCTATCTTTACATGAATGTCATGCTGTCTTATTTAGAGTAGCATTATAAAAATTCTGGATAGAACAAACCCATTCACTTTGTTCCTCTCCAAGAACATTATGAAAGTGAAAGTGAAGTCGTGTCCGACTCTTTGCGACCCCATGGACTGTAGTCTACCAGGCTCCTCCGTCCATGGAATTTCCCAGACAAGAATACCATTTCCTTCTGGGGATCTTTCCAACCCAGTGATTGAACCCAGGTCTCCCACATTGCAGGCAGACCCTTTACCATCTGAGCCACCTATAGCTACTTACAAAAAAAAAATGTTAACACACTTAATGAAACATAATTGTGTTACAATAACCATCTCATATTTAAACTATTAATTTAATGTTTTTAACATGTATACACCCATAAACATAATCTCAAATTAAGATAATTAATATATCCATCCCACGATATAGTTTTCTTATTTTCCTCCCATGCTATGGTTGCATGGAGTGTTCTCTAGAGAATCATTCTTAATCTTTTCACCTAATGCAATAGCTTTTAACATTCTAGAATCTGTTCTCCATCTATTATTTTCTTCTATTCTCTTTTTGTAGTTAATGATACATCAAACTATGATTCCTAAAGTTTTCAGTTAACAATAAAAGCATTTTCCAATATCAATACACATGTATTTTGAAATCATTTCAAGATACACAAATATCCACCATGTGCATGAGCTACATTTAATTTAATCATCATTTGCTTTAAGTTCTTCTGGCTCACTAGAAAAGAACCTGATGCTGGAAAAGAATGAGGGCAGGACGACAAGGGGACAACAAATGATGGGATGGTTGAATGGCATCACCAAGCAAATGGACATGAGTTTGAGCAAACTCCAAGAGATACTAAAGGACAGAGGAGCCTGGTGGGCTGCAGTCCATGGGGTCGCAAAGAGTTGGACATGACTTAGCAACTGAACAACAACAAGAAAATAATCTGAGAATAAATATTAAATGAATATACCATTTAATCATTACCCTTTAACTTATATTGAAATAGTCACCCATATAAAGTCATTATGTCTTTGTACAAAAACTTTGACATCACATGAATTTTCTAGAAGAATAGAACCATTGTTTTAGAAAGAGACTCACAGAAAATGAACATGGCTTCTGGGGGAAAGGGATAGTCAAGGGCTTTGGGAAGGTCATGTACACACTGCTAAATTTAAAATGGATAATCAACAAAATCTATTGTATAGCGCATGGAATGCAAGTCAATGTTATGTGCCAGCCTAGATGGGAGGGGCTTTGGGGGAAAAATGGATACATGTATATGGCTGAGTCCCTTCACTGTTCACCTGAAACTATCACAACATTATTAATTGGCTATACCCCAATACAAAATGTATTTGGTGTTAAAAAAAATTTAAAAACAAAGAACAAAGAAGAAGCATTGTTTTACAGACTTTCCACACATATCCTCATGCTGATTTCCAAAATAAATGTATCAGTTTTCCCTCTTCATAATATTTATAAATGCTTCTATATTATCATAAAAGTGAAAGTGAAGTCACTCAGTTGTGTCTGACTCTTTACAATCCCATGGGCTGTAGCCTACCAGGCTCCTCTGTCCATGGATTTTCTAGGCAAGAATACTAGAGTGGGTTGCCATTTCCTTCTGCCATTTCCTTCTCCAGGGGATCTTCCCAACCCAGGGATCAAACCCAGGTCTCCCACATTGTAGGCAGATGCTTTACCATCTGAGCCACCAGGGAAGTCTCCTATATTATCACACCTATCTTTAAATGGCAGTTTCTGAAGTCATGCTAATTTGATAAACAACAAATATATTATTACTAAGTATTTCTTTGAGTTTTTGTGATATGTAATCAATTTGTGAATCTATTCTCAGAAATTTTTGTTTTAAGCCCTTTTCTTTTTTTCCTATTAAAGTTTTTTTTTTTTTCTTTGCAGATGAAGGTCATGAAAGAAAGAACAAAATAAAAGATGACACTTTGAGAAAATATTAGTAATTACAAATGCAAAAAGAATTTGCTAAGATTGTTTATGCTTCTCTTTGAATACCTAATAAAAACACAAAGGAAATTTTCTAAAGTTCTTATTTTCCAAGTTTTATTTTTCTATAATATTGAATCATTTTCATATGGAGAAAAACTTAAGGAAGCCAGTCATTCAATATAAAAAATCCCCTATAGCTATGATATTCATCCCCACTTTTATTATTTCTTTCTTCCTTTGGCATAAAAAAACTTCTTTATTTGGTACTCATATTTTACTACCTCAAAATATCTATATTATCCTACTTTTATTATTCTATTTCTTACAATTCAAGGATCTCTTTCAGCCTTTCCTGATGACAGTGGTAAGAAACACAAGCACATCTAAAGATTCCACCTGGGAAGCTCTCCTTAAGGTTGTACTGTCTATAAATAGTATCTTTTGGAAAAATCACTATTCACTATTGTGTACACATTGGCCACCCACTGCAGCTCCACCTGGAATATGCTAAACTGAGAGTTGCTCCTTTGAGAAACAGATCTCAAAAATAGCCAAAGCATCTGCCTGTAAGACTTTGATTTATGGCTCTTATTTGAAATCACTGATGGTCTTTTCAGTACGCAGTCTTAAAGATATCACCTCTTCTTTATATAACACATATTCAGTGATCACTCTTCTTGTACCAGCCACTTCCCTAGGCATTGGTATAGGGCAGTGAAAAAAAAAAAAAAAAAAAGAAAAGGATCCCGATTTCATAGAACTTACATTCTAGTAAATATCTCTCTGAATAAGCAGCATCTTGCTATACCTCCCTTTCAACTATTCCAAAAGCAGACACCGAAAAACTGAGATGTCTAAGGGACATCAAACTACATAGTCTCAGTGGCCCATTTTTTTTTAACAACCTCATATATCCCTTTTCACATAGAATTATACACAATACATTGAAATTTAAATGAATGTCTTTATATTAAAGGAAAATATGGGAATAGATTGTTTTAAGTCTTTCATTTGACAATTATTCATGCATAGAGTTTTACTGATGAGCCACGATGAAGTCACATACATGAGGGAAAATATATGATACAAAATTAAACTGCTATTAAAATATCAGCCGATTTCTACTGAGCATTTACCAAGTACCTGGCATTTTCCTAACCCATCTACTTAAATTGATGTGTGAAATAAGCTCTGGAAAAATGAAAGTGAAAGTGTTAGTCACTCAGTCGTGTCTGACTCTTTGCGACCCCAAGGACTGTTGCCTGTCAGACTCCTTTATCCATGGAATTCTCCAAGCAAGAATACTGGAGAGGGTTGCCATTCCCTTCCCCAGGGGAATCTTCCCAACCCAAGGATTGAACCCAGATCTCCTGCATTGCAAGCAGATTCTCTACCATCTAAGCTCTAGAAGAAGCATATCACAAAGGTCTAAATAACTTGCACAAAAGAATAGTGATTAAAGAATGGAAACAGGGTGAGGTGAAGAGCAGAGAAAAGATTAACAGCATTTTTAACCACTATGCTATGATGATTTCACATATTTAATAGTGTTTTAAAGTAAGATTTTAGTTCAATTTAATTTAAGCCAGATAAAAAGTTACTATTTGCATCTAGTCTAATGTTAATTAATAGAACTCCAGGGCTATTAAGAGATGAAGCTGCATAAAAGGAATGAGAATAATGTGCATGTGCTCCAAACAGGGTTTGTTTGGTGGTTTTTTTTTTTTGGTCTTTTATATATTGATTTTTTTTTTTTTTCAGATTTGTCTAAACACGCTGACAAACAAAGTGCTCTCTGAATGTTTTACTTTGAGATAGCATTCCTCATTGAAAGGATTCATCTGTCTGTAACAATTTCAACCTGCTGCATCTCAGTCTCCCTAACCTGGTGTCTTCTTCCTTCAAAAAATTGTCTTTCTGCAAATCACAGTTCTTTTCATAATAAAAATGTGTCCCAGAACTTTCAAACTGCACATTAGAAGTGAATTGCTATGCAGAAATAGAAAATTACACTGCCCAAAACCAGTTTCTTTCTGGAAACTCACCATCTCCTGGTGAATACTCATTCATTCCTACTGGCACTGTCTCACAGACTTCTAATTCCTCTTCTTTAATTTAAACACGTTAATCCAAGTTTGGAAATAAATATATTCAAACTGAAACTTTGGAGTAAGGGGGTCATTTAAAGAATCTGCTGAAAGCTAAAGGACAGCCAAGGCTAAAGAGACACTTTGCACATGTGCATGGGTGCTCAATCACTCAACTGTGTCTGACTCTATGACCCTATGGACTTTAGACCACCAGGCTCCTCTCTCCAAGGAATTTCCCAGGCAAGGACACTGGAGTGGGTTTTCATTTCCTACTCCAGGGCATCTTCCCAACCCAGGGATCAAACCTGCATTTCCTGTGTCTCCTACATTGGCAGGTGGATTATTTACCACTGAGCCACCTGGGAAGCCTAAAGACACGCAGAAGGTGGTATAAATCTAGAACATCTGTTTTGGAGTGTGTACTTTGCTCATTTCCAGTCTTGTTTATCATGGCTTCCTCCTTCTAAGCAGCTGCTTCCACAGGGCTGCTGCTGCTGCTGCTAAGTCACTTCAGTCATGTCTGACTCCATGCAACCCCATAGACGGCAGCCCACCAGGCTTCCCTGTCCCTGGGATTCTCCAGGCAAGAACACTGGAGTGGGTTGCCATTTCCTTCTTCAATGCATGAAAGTGAAAGTGGAAATGAAGTCGCTCAGTCATGTTCGACTCTTAGCGACCCCATGGACTGCAGCCTACCAGGCTCCTCCGTCCATGGGATTTTCCAGGCAAGAGTACTGGAGTGGGGTGCCATTGCCTTCTCCGTCCACAGGGTAGAGACTTAATTTAACTTGTACCAGCTCAAGTCTTAGACATCAGAGTAACAGGTCTCTCTGCTTACTTTCATGGGTGTCTTTTATATTCCTGGGGTAACTGATACCAAGTTGACCTTTTANGTGCCATTGCCTTCTCCGTCCACAGGGTAGAGACTTAATTTAACTTGTACCAGCTCAAGTCTTAGACATCAGAGTAACAGGTCTCTCTGCTTACTTTCATGGGTGTCTTTTATATTCCTGGGGTAACTGATACCAAGTTGACCTTTTATTAATGTGTTCAACTCTCTAGGGTCTTCATAGGATAAGTACTAATGGGTAAATTGGCAACCCTAAAACTTACATACTCACAATAACTGGAGGAGAGAGTGGAGAAGCTTAGAAGAAAATATCTTTTCTTTAACCCATCTTCTTAATTTAAGGGCTGTCTTTCTAGTCAGAAAGATCAGCAGAGACCATCGATATTTTAATCCTTTGTGGGTGTCTGATGATATCATGATCTGGATGAAATAAAGNAAAAAAAAAAAAGTGAATACATTTGAATACATAATGAACATGTCTCCTGCTGGATGGTAGGGTGGATGGTTAGATGGATGCACAGATAAATAAATGAAAGAAGCCATGAATATTTTTAATTTTTAGTGTATTATTTTATTTGGCTTAAATCTGTCTTGAATAAGCATAGTTTCCACTAGCACATCCATCTCTTGTATTGAACCAGTTGATTAGATGTTTACCATGTATTTGAGCAGAACACTCATATTTTCATTGGCAAAACTTATGAAAAGAGATTCTATGAAAGAACAAAAAGAATGTAATTACATAAAATGTTCTAGTGAGTGTAAATTTGAGAATTAACTCTTCACATGTATTTAATAAATTTAATAGGAATTTAACAATTCAATAAGTGTTAAATTGAAATAATTCAATCATTTCAGAGAATATGCTGATTACATTTACACAGTTCAGTTCAGTAACGAAGTTGTGTCTGACTCTTTGTGACCTCAGGGACTGCAGCACGCCAGGCCTCACTGTCCATCACCAACTCCTGGAGTTTACTCAAACCCACGTCCATTGAGTCAATGATGCCATCCAACCATCTCATCCTCTATCATCCCCATCTCCTCCTGCCTTCAATCTTTCCCAGCATCAGGGTCTTTTCAAATGAGTCAGCTCTTCACATCAGGTGGCCAAAGTATTGGAGTTTCAGCTTCAACATCAGTCCTTTCAATTAACTCCTTTAGGATGGACTGCTTGGATCTCCTTGCAGTCCAAGGGATTCTCAAGAGTCTTCTCCAACACCACAGTTCAAAAGCATCAATTCTTTGGTGCTCAACTTTCTTTATAGTCCAACTCTCACATCCATATATGACTACTGGAAAAACCACAGCCTTGACTAGACAGGACTTTGTTGGCAAAGTAATGTCTCTGCTTTTTAATATGCTGTCTAGGTTGGTCATGACTTTACTTCCAAGGAGTAAGCGTCTTTTAATTTCATGGCTGCAATCACCATCTAGAGTGATTTTGGAGCCCCCCAAAATAAAGTCGACCACTGTTTCCAATGTTTCCCCAACTATTTGCCATGAAGTGATGGGACCAGATGCCATGATCTTAGTTTTCTGAATGTTGAGCTTTAAACCAACTTTTTCTCTCTCCTCTTTCACTTTCAACAAGAGGCTCTTTAATTCTTCTTCACTTTCTACCATAAGGGTGGTATTATCTGCATATCTGAGGTTATTGATATTTCTCCCAGCAATCTTGATTCCAGCTTGTGCTTCCTCCATCTCAGTGTTTCTCATGATGTACTCTGCATATAAATGAAATAAGCAGGATGTCAATATACAGCCTTGACATACTCCTTTTCTTATTTGGAACCAGTCTGTTGTTCCATGTCCAGTTCGAACTGTTGCTTTCTGACCTGCATACAGATTTCTCAAGAGGCAGGTCAGGTGGTCTGGTATTCCTATCTCTTTCAGCATTTTCCACAGTTTATTGTGATCCACATAGTCAAAGGCTTTGGCATAGTCAATAAATCTGAAATAGATGTTTTTCTGGAACTCTCTTGCTTTTTTGATGATCAAGCAGATGTTGACAATTTGATCTCTGGTTCCTTTGCCTCTTCTAACTCCAGCTTGAAGATCTGGAATTTCACACTTCACGTATTGCTGAAGCCGGGCTTGGAGAATTTTGAGCATTACTTTGCTAGCACATGAGGTGAGTGCAATTGTGTGGTAGTTTGAGCACTCTTTGGTGTTGCCTTTCTTTGGGATTGGAATGAAAACTGACCTTTTCCAGTCCTGTGGCCACTGCTGAGTTTTCCAAATTTGCTGGCATATTGAGTGCAGCACTTTCACAGCATCATCTTTCAGGATTTGAAATAGCTCAACTGGAATTCCATTACTTCCACTAGCTTTGTTCATAGTGATGCTTTCTAAAGCCTACTTGACTTCACATTCTGGCTCTAGGTGAGTGATCACACCATCATGATTATCTGGGTTGTGAAGATCTTTTTTGTACAGTTCTTCTGTGCATTCTTGCCACCACTTCTTAATATCTTCTGCTTCTGTTAGGTCCATACCACTTCTGTCCCTTATTGAGCCCATCTTTGAATGAAATGTTCCGTTGGTATTTCTAATTTTCTTGGAGAGATCTCTAGTCTTTCCCATTCTATTATTTTCCTCTGTTTAGACAGAGATAACCAAATGAGACACTTATCATTCCTAAATATTCTGAATGTAAGGATGTGTATGTGTCTGTGTTCATGTATGCTCACTCAATCATGTCCAAATTTCTGTGACCCTATGGACTGTAGCCCAACAGGTTTGTCTGTCCATGGAGTTTCCCAGGCAAGAATACTGCAGCAGGTTGCCACATCTTATTCAGGGGATCTTCCTGACCCAGGGATCAAACATGTATCTCTTGCATCTCCTGCACTGGCAGGCAGATTCTTTACCACTGCACCTCTGAAACAATTGTAAGCATATGCATTAATAATGTAATATGATTTTTGTCAGTGACATAAATATGAAAATATTTATATTCAGTTTCTAATTCATTCATTCAACAGAAACTTATTGAAAGACTACTATGTGTGAGAGAAAATGAAAAGTCACTGGACATGTAAGCAGTGAACAAACCAGGTAGAGTTTCTACTCTTTTGTAGCTTATATTCCAGAATATTGATGATAGTGAAGATGCCAGGAAGAACAGGCACCATTTATTAAGCAATTACTGAGGGTCTGAATCATGCCAATGGTTGTGAATGCTTTAATTTATGTTGAGCCTTACAATTACTCTGTTAAGTACAAGGATCCCTATTTCAGGTTTCCCAGATGGCTCAGCAGGAAAAGAATCCACCTACAATGCAGGAGACACGGGAGATATGAGTTCAATCCCTGGGTTGGGAAAATCCACTGGAGTAGGAAGTGGCAACCCACTCCAGTATCTTGCCTGGAAAATTCTACGGACACAGCAGTCTGGCAGGCTATAGACCATGGAGTTGCAAAGAGTCAGACACAGCTAAGCATGAACATGATCAAATAGCTCCCATTTCACAGATAAAAAAAATGGATATCCAGACAGTTTTGTTGAGGCATTCACCAGCACCAGCTAGCAAAGAATAGAGCTGGAATTCAACCCAAATTCCACCTGCTTTCATCCTTAATATTCATAACCACAGCTCTACAAAGCTTCCCCGTGTTAGTACAATATTCAAAAATTAGAAAAATTATTTTGTGTGAATGAGTGGTTTTTAAATTTTTATATATATATAACTTTATGTATCTGTGTTTGAGATTTTCATAGAAAAATCTAACATGAAAGTAAATTAAATAAAGTACCCATCAAATACCAACAGGGATTACTACAAAATAATTTGCAGAAGTATATTTTGACCTCCCCAAAAAATTTTTAGAAAGAAAATAACCAACCAGGGGTCTTTTAAGAGCATGGAATTATTTTTCCTAAAAACAACTTGCTTTATTTGATTGAATAAATTTTATCTTGAGTAATGCTGCCATTTGGGGGATTTAGAAATCTATTACGAAAAGAGCATTGCTGTAGATTTTCATACAATTATTTTTCAACAATCAAAATATTTCTCTTGTACTGCTCTAGCTCTATTCAGTACACTAAATTTTAGTACTCAAATGCCAGACCTCAGAGCCATGTATGTTCATATTTGGTACATAGAACTGAATGTAACTGTAATAGATAAAGTCTGTCCTGAGACTAAGTTTTTTCTTACAAGCCTTAAAAATCAATTGATGACTCATTCCCTATCCCCTTGATTTTTATTACTCACTGAGAACAAAATGTGCCCATAAAATAAAATTAATTTTTATAAAACCATAAGTTATTCTTTATTTAGCAACCAAAATAGTTTACTAGGTACTTACTCTAGGCACTTTAGCAAAAGCTAGGGATATAAAGATAAATAAAGTCACACTCTTTCTCTATTAAAAAAAAAAATGTAATGTGATGGTAAGCTGCTAATAGAAGTACAGTCTAATAAGGACTGTCCACACAATTCTGGAGTAGAAATCAGGATGGTATGTAAAAACAAGACCATGTGACAACCAGTCAAGTGGGAAAAGCATCCCAGAAGGATTGTTTGTCTTGGATTTGATCCACGATCACATAGTTGTGCAGTTGACCAAGAACAGAAGATTATTTAATACAGAAGGAAGAGTGAAGGCCCACTGATGTCAGTGAGTAAATGAACAAATCTAGGAGGCTGCTGGTCATGCCTTGGCCCTAGTAACCCATGACTTGAGGAGGGACTGACACCAAATACTGGGATTAGAAGGGTCACACCACTTCTGTTTCTAAGTTTTTCCAGAGTAATCACTAAAATAAAAGAAACAAGATCCTGCTTAGTTGCTTCCACTTCAGAACTCTGGAAGACATATGGGAAGGATAAAGTGAAGGGAGAAAGGGGAAAAGGAGTTCTTTTATTTCATAAAAAAATAACATTTTTGTATCCAGATATAAGTAGGTCCATGGCATCACTACAACATAGTGTCTAGGCTTTGCCTAGTGCCTTTTATTT
This sequence comes from Neotragus pygmaeus, assembly GCA_006410875.1. Lineage (NCBI taxonomy): Eukaryota > Metazoa > Chordata > Mammalia > Artiodactyla > Bovidae > Neotragus > Neotragus pygmaeus. Next base: position 947,095 of record SJYV01048576.1, on the reverse strand, counting down.
TCAGTTTGGAAAACTTAATGCAGGACATGTAATCTTGTTTGCTGTCAGGAATGTGTGTGTTGGGAGTGGGGGAGGACTGAAAGCAGTTTCTAGAATTTGCAACCATATTTGATCTGTTTTCATTCAGTGCCTAAATAAACATAAATCAAGGTATATTTGAATGCTTCTGGCCCTTTACTTGAAGGAATTATTTATTTAAGAGGCCTTTGGTCTCATTTCTATTAAGAAATCAAGACTCCAGAGGCCAAGTGAAATTTCAGCTCCATTATCTTCAAGTAGTTAGTACCTCTGAGTACACTTAAAATATCTGAAAAAGAAAAAACTTTCTACTCTGCATGCAGAAAGCATGCCTCCTGTGTAGAGGTGCTGCTGCTGCTGCTAACTCGCTTCAGTCGTGTCTGACTCTATGTGACCCCATAAACGGCAGCCCACCAGGCTCCCCCGTCCCTGGGATTCTCCAGGCAAGAACACTGGAGTGGGTAGAGGTGGCTGAGCTATAAATACAAGAAATACATTTCAGAAGGAGATTTTTCAGGGATTGGGAGGTACTCATCACTTGTGCTGCTAGAAGAACCATGCTGATGATTACCCTGAAAACTGACTTCTATTTCACACCATGTATCACAACACAATGTTTTTATATGTCTTAAATTTATTTAGTTCTCATAAGCATCTACAGATGAGGAAACAAGTTCAAAGAGGTTATTTTGCCCAAGGCCAATAGTAACAAGAGGTTACATGGGGAGTTAAATATAGATGTTTCCAGGCTCAGAGCTCTTTTCACCAACTTTAAATCCCTTTCCAGATCACAGAAGAGATATTAAAATTCCTCCGACCCCTAATATATACGGTACTCATAGAAAGTATTGGGGGTCCATGATGGCTGAGAGAGACTTTGATTAAGAGGAAACATTGGAACAGAAGCTGTGCAGATGAATTAGCAGAGGCCAATGGAGATGAACCCAAGTGGTGCTCATGGTAAAGAACTCATCTGCCAATGCAGGAGATGTAAGAGACATGGGTTCAATCCCTGGGTTGGGAAGATACTCTGTCGGAGGCCTGACAACCCACTCCAGTATTCTTGCCTGGAGAATTCCATGGACAGACAAGTCTGGCAGGCTATGGTCAATTGTTGCTGTTCAGTTGCTCAGTCATGTCAATTCTTTGTGACCCCATAGACTGCAGCATGCCAGTCTTCCCTGTCCTTCACCATCTCTCAGCATTTGCTTAAACTCATATCCATTGAGAAGGTGATACCATCCAACCATTTCATCCTCTATTGTCCCCTTGTCCTCCTGCCTCCAATCTTTCCCAGCAACAGGGTACTTTCCAACGAGTCTGCTCAGTGGTGGCCAAAGGTATTGGAGCTTCAGGTTCAGCATCAGTCCTTCCAATGAATATTCAGGACTGATTTCCTTTAGGATTGACTGGTTTGATCTCCTTACTGTTCAAGGGGTTTTCAAGAATCTTCAACACCACAGTTCGAAAGCATCAGTTCTTTGGTGCTCAGCCTTCTTTATGGTCCAGCTCTCACATCTATACATGACTATTGGAAAAACCAGAGCTTTGACTAGACAGACCTTTGTTGGCAAAGTAATGTCTCTGCTCTCTGATACGGTGTATTAGTGAAGTCACTCAGTCGTGTCCAACTCTTTGCGACCCCATGGACTGTAGCCTACCAGGCTCCTCTGTCCATGGGATTTTCCAGGCAAGGGTATTGGAGTGGGGTGCCATTTCCTTCTCCAGAGGATATTCCTGACCCAGGGATCGAACACGGGTCTCCCACATTGTAGGCAGACACTTTACCATCTGAGCCACCAGGGAAGCCCGATAGACTGTATAGGTTTGTCATAGCTTTTTCTCCAAGGAGCAAGCATCTTTTAATTTCATGGTCTGGTCCATGGAGTTGCAAAAAGTCAGACACAACTGAAGCAACTTAGTGTGTGCGTGCGTGTGTGCGCGCGCACACACACACACACACACACACAATGGAGCTGAGCACACCAAGAGAACATCTGGGCTGGAGAGAACCTAAAGACATATTATGCAAGAGGGAATCTAGTAGCAAATGTCATGGGACCCAGGGATGAAAAATAACAGCAAGAGATGTGTCATGATATTGAGGGATATTTAACATGGATCATTGAGATATATTAAAATAAATGTGTGCTTAATAAAGAATATCTTGTGTGCTGATTTTCTTTGCATCAGTAGTTTCCATCTGCTACATTGTGGAGCAGAAGCTTGCAAGTACAAAATTGGGATGAGCTAACTAAACAATCCAATGGAACATTTCCTCCAATGTCCAACTGAGAGAACTCAGACACCCCTGTGAACTAAATGCTGTCACTCCAGGTCCGAGAATTTCTGTTCTGAGCTATATACAAATGCAAAAGCACAAATGGCAGCATTCTTTGCTAAATGAGACACTCTTTTATTCTGTCATGTTAGGATTGTGAATACAATGGAGCTTTCATTTAAATATTAAATTAAAATGAAATGTTTTTTATCTCACAGATTTTCCTTCAAGACCACGTGTATTAACATTTTCTTTCATTTCTCCTTGACAAGGTTTATAACAAATCCTCAAGAATGAAGAAGCTTACCCCGACAAGGGCTCTCAGATTTGCCTTTTGAAAGGTTTTAGGCAAATTTCCTATTTTCCTGAAAACTTTCCAAATGTTATCTGCTTTTCCTCCTTCTGCATTCAGAAATCTCTCACTGGACAATTTGTTGAACTATTTGTTCAATTATTATATGTATATGTGAAATATATTATTATCTGAGTGTGTACCTAACAAGGTCTCCTTCCTGTTGCAATTTTATCAATACATTTTCAGAATCTCTTTGCACAATGCAGAGCTCTCAGGATACTTTTATAAACTGTTTATTGTATTCTGAGTGTTTAAGGATCCCCTGTTTCATAATTTCACAGTAATAAAATCCAAAATATTATATTAGCATATTGGGTTTCGCTAGAAATTTTTTTTAAGCTGTTAGCTTGGATAGCAAAAATACAATATGAATATAGAGAAAAGAAATGGAAATTGGTTGAATGCCCACTTTGCACACACACTTTTCCTCAGTTCAGTTCAATTCAGTCGCTCAGTCATGTCTGACTTTCTGTGACCCCATGAACTGCAGCACGCCAGGCCTTCCCGTCCATCACCAACTCCCAGAGTCCACCCAAACCCATGTCCATTGAGATGGTGATGCCATCCAACCATCTCATCCTCTGTCATCCCCTTCTCCTCCTGCCCCAATCTCTCCCAGCATCAGGGTCTTTTCCAATGAGTCAGCCCTTTGCATCAAGTGGCCAAAGTCACTTTTCCTCATCTTTATACTGTTTAATTCTCATATCAAATTAGTGAGGTGTTTCTCTTCATAATGATAATTTACAATAAGCTCAGAGAAATGAGGTCTTTCTCCAATCAACTAATACATGCCAACGATGGAATTCAAATCTACACGTATCTAACCCCAAGATTCTTAATACTCCCATGCTGCTGCTGGTCAGTTTTGTTTGACTCTTTGTGATTGTATGGAATGTAGCCTACCAGGCTCCTCTGTCCATGAGTTTTTTCCAGGTAAGAATACTGGAGTGGGTTGCCATTTCCTTCTCTAATACATCCACGACACCATGCTGATTTTCAAAATTCAGGTATAATCCTTATCTTCTATGTATGACATGGTGATCTTTGTTTTTGTGTTGTTTTTTTTTCCTTACAACATAATTTTTAAAACATTTTATTGAGGTATGATTCACATGTAAAAAATTGTACGTATACAAGGTACACAATTTAATGAATTGGGGGATAATTATATACCCATGAAACCATTGCTAGATATGGTGACCTTTGGATTGTGTTGCATAGGTTTGAGAAAGTAAAGTGAAGATTTAAATTATCATAATAATCTTAAATGTCCCCTCTTGGGCTTCCCTGGTTGCTCAGATGGTAAACAATCTGCCTGCAATGCGGGAGACCTGGGTTTGATCCCTGGTTTGGGAAGATCCCCTGGAGAAGGGAATGGCAACCCACTCCAGTATCCTTGCCTGGAGAACTCTATGGACAGAGGAGCCTGAAAGGTTACAATCNCCCCAATCTCTCCCAGCATCAGGGTCTTTTCCAATGAGTCAGCCCTTTGCATCAAGTGGCCAAAGTCACTTTTCCTCATCTTTATACTGTTTAATTCTCATATCAAATTAGTGAGGTGTTTCTCTTCATAATGATAATTTACAATAAGCTCAGAGAAATGAGGTCTTTCTCCAATCAACTAATACATGCCAACGATGGAATTCAAATCTACACGTATCTAACCCCAAGATTCTTAATACTCCCATGCTGCTGCTGGTCAGTTTTGTTTGACTCTTTGTGATTGTATGGAATGTAGCCTACCAGGCTCCTCTGTCCATGAGTTTTTTCCAGGTAAGAATACTGGAGTGGGTTGCCATTTCCTTCTCTAATACATCCACGACACCATGCTGATTTTCAAAATTCAGGTATAATCCTTATCTTCTATGTATGACATGGTGATCTTTGTTTTTGTGTTGTTTTTTTTTCCTTACAACATAATTTTTAAAACATTTTATTGAGGTATGATTCACATGTAAAAAATTGTACGTATACAAGGTACACAATTTAATGAATTGGGGGATAATTATATACCCATGAAACCATTGCTAGATATGGTGACCTTTGGATTGTGTTGCATAGGTTTGAGAAAGTAAAGTGAAGATTTAAATTATCATAATAATCTTAAATGTCCCCTCTTGGGCTTCCCTGGTTGCTCAGATGGTAAACAATCTGCCTGCAATGCGGGAGACCTGGGTTTGATCCCTGGTTTGGGAAGATCCCCTGGAGAAGGGAATGGCAACCCACTCCAGTATCCTTGCCTGGAGAACTCTATGGACAGAGGAGCCTGAAAGGTTACAATCCATGGGGTCCCAAAGAATCAGACACAACTGAGCAACTTTCACTTCACGTCAATTGGGAAACTGGCTGGATGGCCACACTGTTAGTACAATTAAGGAATGTTAATTGGTACCCTGAATTAGTCAAGAGACAATTTTTGTTCGATCAGTTAGTTGGGGATTGATTTTGCCAAGCAGGGCTAATGAGCACTTACTGAACACCTACCATAATTTCATTCACACAACATATATCTAGGTACATTCACAACATTATGTTATTCAGCCCTCAAATCACTCTGCTGCTGCTGCTGCTGCTAAGTCGCTTCAGTCGTGTCGGACTCTGTGCGACCCCATAGACAGCAGCACACCAGGCTCCTCTGTCCCTGGGATTCTCCAGGCAAGAACACTGGAGTGGGTTGCCATTTCCTTCTTCAGTGCATGAAAGTGAAAATTTAAAGTGAAGTCGCTCAGTCGTGTCCCACTCCTAGCGACCCCATGGACTGCAGCCTATCAGGCTCCTTCATCCATGGGATTTTCCAGGCAATAGTACTGGAGTGGGTTGCCATTGCCTTCTCCACTCTACATGCAAGCAAATAAACTGGTAGATAAGCAGGTATTAGAGCTCACATCGGAGAAGGCGATGGCACCCACTTGCAGTACTCTTGTCTGAAAAATCCATGGACGGAGGAACCTGGTAGGCTGCCGTGTATGGAGTCGGACATGACTGAAGCAACTTAGCAGCAGCAGCAGAGCTCACATTCTTCTTAATAACCACATTAGATGAATATCTCCCAATGATAGATGCTAGCAGGGAAAAAGCTATCTGTACAATATAATAATCAACTGAATAAATCTCAATAAAATGTAATATTTTGTTAACACTATCTTTACAGTGCATAGTATTTAAGAATCAAATCTTGCCTCCAATTACTGTTCCATCAAGAACTGGGCTCAATTACTGCTCTATATCTGTAAAATTTCAGAATAGTTAACTTGAGTCTCAGTTTCATCATCTCTGAAATAATAATAATAATCTCAACTCCACAGAGGGTAGCTGTTTAATAAAATAATGTGTATAAATGCTAGAACAGCCTCTGTATGGGAAGAGGCAAGTGTGGCTGCTTTGCAAACAGATCAGAAAACTAGAGTCAGTTTTCTCTGCTTAGTGAGCTCATTTGCTGAGGAAAAAAAAACACCCAAATTACTGAAGAATTACTGGATTGCTGAAGACCTACAAAAGCCTGAAGAGAAAAAACTGAGGGTTTTCTCTCTTTCTCTCTCTTTCATGAAAATAACAAATATTAACCTAAGAAAGAAAAATAACTTTGGAAAACTCTTTAAAAAACAAGGTAGGAAACAGCTAAGACAAGAATACTGTCTGCCAAAATTCATCCAAATTCAGGACGAGGACACCAAAAATCTAAAACACATCTCCATATCACAAACTGGGTGCTTTATGTCTCTGAATACAATGATGCCATCCAGAGGGATCAATGATAAAACTCTCAGAATGATGAGAGTTGGGTGAGTGGCTTGCCAGAAGAATAATAATTTGGGAATTTGGTTCCAGAGCACAGAGCATCAGATGAGAAGCTGAAAAAGAAGTGATGCCAAGAGTACCCCATTTATGTCTCCAAACATGATTCCCAATATGAAAGGGAAAATCACCTTCCATCTGCTAGCAAAACTGAACTGGGCAGACACAGAAAGTAATCCTGAGAAATCCAGGTGAGGCATGCTAGAAACACACTGAACTATCTTTACAGCATCTGCTCCCTCTGGAAGACTCAATAACGTGTTGCCTCCAGAACACATAACACAATATATTTATTTGGAAAATATTTTGAGAAAACATTCCAGCTTGGAAGAATTTGACCATCTCTGCTACGCATTACTAGCACAAAGGGCAGACCAGAAAATGATAGCCTCCATTCACACAGAAAGACAGTTATTAAAGATTACAAAAAAAGATATATTCAGAGTTTATGTAAAGCAAAGAGGAGGAAAGGAACATAGCAAATAAAAGGCAACTGAAGTGGTAGAGATCAAGAAAGAATTAAAGGTAACAATACAATCATTATAGAAATGGACAATAGACACATTAAATGTAACAAGACAGAGAAAGGGAAAGAAAAGATTTTAGTGATTATGATCAGCACTTCAGAGGAATTTGCTATAAAACAGAACCCCTAAAAATCGAGTAGCAGCTAGAGATAAAGAGAAAGTAAACAAACAGATAATGCAGGAAACAGGAGAGAATATGAAGGACCCAAATGTGCTTCATAGGCTTCCCAGGTGGCTCAGCGAGCAGAGCACACAGGAGATGCAAGTTTGATCCCTGGATTAGGAGGATCCCCCGGAGGAGGGCATGGTAGCCCCAGAGAATCCTGTGGACAGAGGAGCCTGGAGGGCTATACTCCATGGAGTAGCAAACAGGTAGACATTACTGAAGCAACTGAGCGTGAGCACACACGAAATGTGTCTCAACAGACCAAATAAGTATGGTACACCGTAGAGTGGGACACATAAGTTTTTTTCAACATCTAACTTCCAGTAAAACAAACGATGTATAGAAGAGCCTACTTAACTTCCATTTGTGTAAAACAATTGGAACCCACATTTTATCTCCTGAGAGAAAGTGAGTGTCTAGAGGAACAGGGTAAACAGAGGGGCTTACTTTCTACTCTATGTACATTTGTACTCCTAGAAAAACACTTGTATTAAAAAAGAGTTGCATATGTATGCCTTTTTTATAAATGAAAGTAATTCAAACATTTTAAATGCTAAGAATAAATTCTTGATTAAACTTTTCCAAAAACCAAATTTCCAAAAAGCAAATAAGACAGGATAAAGAGGGAATAAACTAGAAAACAGAGCAAAGACTGCATTAAAATGAAAATATATACTAGGATCCCTTAGACACTCACTTGACTTTAAGTACTATTGATGGTGATGCCTCCCCAAGTTATGCCTCTAACCCATACTCTCTAAAAAAATTTCCTGAACTCCAGCTGTTTTAAAGAGTCAACTAGCCACATGACATTTTCACTTGTATTTCTAAGTGGTAGCTTCAGTTGAACATGTCACAATGTTCCCCTTCCCTAACCTTTGCCATTCCAATAAAGTGTATCAGATTTAATCATTTGCACAAGCAAGTATCCTAGGATTTATCATTAAAATATTCCCCTCATTCTCTCTTCTCCCCACACTCCTATGTTGACTGTTTCTCTAAAACATATACCAATTCTATTCAATACTATCTGGACAACTGCCACTCTGTTCTAGATATTCTATATTCCCATCTAATTGATGTCCTTACCTCCACCCTCACTATTATTCACAGTCCCAGAATCACCACCATCAGCTACATCTGCCTCAATCTTACTACACTTTGATCTATCGTACTTTGCAGATATTATGGTTTTCTACAAACCGAAAGATAGTGACAATACTGCATTGAGCAAATTTGTTGGTGTCTTTGAGCCAACAATATTTGCTAACTTTCTTATCAATGTGTCGCAATTTGGTAATTTTCACAATATTTAGAATGTTTTCATTCTTGTTGTGTTGTGATCATCTTTGATCAGTGATCTTTGCTACTACTATTAAAATTGTTCGGGGATGCCATGAATGGCACCCATATACGATGAGTGAATTTGATAGATACGTGTGTTGTTTCCCCATTTTTGTTCCTCCTCTTGGGCCTCCTTGTTCCCTGAGATACAACAGTATTTAAATTAGGCTGAGTAGTAATCCTACTATGGTCTCTAAGGATTCAAGTGAAAGGAAGAATTGCATGTCTCTCACTTTACATCAAAAGCTAGAGATAATTGAGTTTAGTGAGGACAGCATGTTTAAAGCTGAGATAGACTGAAATCTAGGTCTTTGGCCCAAACAGCTCACATTGTGAATGCACCAGAAAAACTCTTAAACGAAATTACTTTGTTACTCCAGTGGAACACACAAATGATAAGAACAAGAAATAGCCATAATACTGATAAGGCAGAAGTCTTTATGACCTGGATAGAAGATCAAACCAGCCACAGCATTCCCTTAAACTTAAGCCTAATCCAGAGCAATGCTCTAATGCTCTTCAACCATATAAAGGATAAGAGAGGTGAGGAAGCTGCAGAAGAAAAGTCTGAAACTAGTAGAGAGTGGGTCATGAGGCTAAAGGAAAGAAACCATCTCGATTACATCAAAGTCCAAAGTGAAGCAGCAAGTGCTGATACAGAAGCTGCAGCAAGTTACTCGGAAGATCTAGCTAAGAAAATTAATGAAATAACACTAAATAGCATAATTTCAACATAGACAAAAACAGTCTTCTATTGGAGGAGATGCCACCTGGAATTTTTATAACTAGAGAGAAGACAATGCCTGGCTTCAAAGCTTCAAAGAACAGGATGACTCTCTTGTCAGGGGCTAATTTCTGCCACGTTCTACTCCCTTAATCTGATTCATCAACTTGGAGCCTTGAATTTGTTTCTTGATGGTGCTAAGTTTGTTTTTTGCCATAGCTCAATTCATTGTTCTGGAATACTCTGTCCCCATGCCACTGCTCCGAGAGATTTTCCCTGTCCACCAAATTAATGAAACACCATCCCGTTCATCATTGCCAGGCTGCCCTGTTTTATTTTCTTTATTGGCTTTATATAATTATCTGTTATTTTCTTCTTTCTTTATTATCTATCCCCAGGTATAAGAATGAACACTGCCTAGAAGGAGTAGACTCTATCTGCTGAATAAATGAAGGAAATCCATTTGTGTTTTTAAAATGCTAATGTGTCTAAACAGCTCTTGTATCCCCCCCCCAAAAAAAGGCTTCAGAGATAAACAAAAAATCTAAGGTTTGTGATTGACCTTGGGAAATTAGATGGCTAACCTGGCAAGGAGACAAAACAGCACTATTTTTTTTTTATTCAAATGCTTTAAAACTAATGTAACTTTGACAATGAAAACTGCATTATTTTTTCCTGTTTTAAAAAACATGCAAAGGTTTCATAAGTGGTAAGTCCTGTTCCAGAAAAAAAATATAGACAGAGATTACTGGATAAGAGATAAAAGAATTGAGACCCATTTAGCTAAAAATTCTTCAAGAGAAAATTCTTCAAGAGTTGGGAACACCAGACCACCTTACCTGCCTCCTAAGAAATCTGTATGCAGGTCAGGAAGTACCAGAACTGGACATGGAACAGACTGGTTCCAAATTGCGAAAGGAGTACGTCAAGGCTGTGTATTACCATGGTGCTTATTTAAATTCTATGCAGAGTACATCATGAGAAATGCCAGGAGGGATAAAGCACAAGCTGGAATCAAGATTGCTGCGAGAAATATCAGTAATCTCAGATACGCAGATGACACACCCTTATGCTAGAAAGCAAAGAAGAACTAAAGAGCCTCTTGATGAAAGTGAAAGAGAAGAGTGAAAAAGTTTACTTAAAACTCAACATTCAGAAAACTAAGATCATGGCATCTGGTCCCATCACTTCATGGCANCACATGTGTACCTGTGGCTGATCCGTGTTGATGTATGGCAGAAACCAGCACAACGCTGTAAAGCAATTATCCTTCAACTAAAAATAAATAAATTAGAAAGAAAGTCACTTCAGAAAGAGGAATAGTGGAGCAAATCTTCTCATGAAAGTCATTATTGTTGACTGTTCTGATTGCTTTTTGAAATCTCATTGTTCCGTGTTGATACTGACAAAATGGAACCCTGTGACTTGAACATTTTTGTAATTGTGACACTTGGATGTTATATAAATCAAATTAGCTTCCACATACATTTTCCTGTCTGTCAGAATTAGGCAGAATTATGTGTATGCGTTTCCTTAGGCCCTAACCTTGACTCACTTGCTCGGCAAAGGCTTTCTGAGTGCAGTTCTGTGCAGGCCCTGGGGATGGGGTGGACACTTGAGGAGGGCTTGCCACATGAATGATGCCCATTTGTGTTGGGTTTGACTTTGCACGTGATTGGAAGACAAGCGGACTCCTTTGGGCGATAGGTGACACGCTCTGACCCCTGCTTCTCAGCGGCCCCTGCGGCTGCTGTGGAGGGTCCTGCGTGTCTGTGCCACGTGTCCTTGAGTCCGGAGGGCGTGCTGGCGGTCGTGGTAGGGGTGAGGGAAAGAGGGCTGCTTTAGGGCTTTGGTTTGAGTAGCTAACTAGATGGGATTTGATGGTCAGATAGCATCACTAACTCAGTGGACGTGAACTGAGCAGACACTGGGAGGTGGTGAGGGACAGGGAGGCCTGACGTGCTGCAATCCATGGCATCGCAAAAGGTCAGACACGACTTAGCGACTGAACGGCACAGCTAATTGGATAAGGTGTCAAGCGTGAGGCCCACAAGGAGGGCGTGGAAGCAGGAGTTGTGTCGTTACAGGCCAGGGTTGAGCTGCACCTTAAACATCCAGATGGACAGGCGTCAGACGGGCTGGAAGTGCAGGTGGAGATTCCAGAAGCACACACTTGGACGTCACTGGCATAAGGGTAACACATGAAGGAGGGGCCCAGACGCAGTGATCTGGTTCTTACTGGACATGCACAGAGGTGCTAGCCGTGGCGGTCTCGCCCACCCACTGGTGTGGGAGCCTGAGTCGCTGCTTCATGTCTCTGCTGGTCTCGCCCCGCGTCTGGAACCCCACGCAGTCAGGCATGTCACCTGCGAGCCCCTGCTGTGTGCCGGCACTGAGTCGACGGGGCGTGTTGACCACAGCCCGCCCTGCTCACCGTCTGTGACACACAGGGCCGTGAGTCCTCCTGACGTGGATGGGAACCCAGAGGGGACCCCAGGACAGAGGAGCCACTGAGGACAGGGCCNCCTATTATACAACAGAGTGAAATAAGCCAGAAAGAAAAACATCAATACAGTATACTAATGCATATATATGGAATTTAGAAAGATGGTAATGATAACCCTGTATGCAAGACAGCAAAAGAGACACAGATGTATAGAACAGACTTTTGGACTCTGTGGGAGAGGGAGAGGGAGAAGGTGGGATGATTTGGGAGAATGGCATTGAAACATGTGTAATATCATATAAGAAACAAATCGCCAGTCCAGGTTTGATGCAGGATACAGGATGCTTGGGGTTGGTGCACTGGGATGACCCAGAGGGATGGTATGGGGAAGGAGGTGGGAGGGGGGTTCATGATTGGGAATACGTGTACACCCGTGGCAGATTCATGTTGATGTATGGCAAAATCAATACAATATTGTAAAGTAATTAGCCTCCAAGTAAAATAAATAAATTTAAATTAAAAATAAATAAATAGTTATTATGAAAGAAAAAAATAAAATAAAAACACAGGTTTATGAAATACCACAAATGGGACAGCCCATATATCAAAGTTAAATTTATGTAGACCAGATACTCAGGTGATTGACTGCATAATCTCCCCATTTAAAAGGCTGGGGCTTCCCTGGTATCTTAGATGGTTAAGAATCCTCTTGCAATGCAGAAGACCTGGGTTCAGTCCCTGGGTCAGCAAGATCCCCTGGAGGAGGGCATGGCAATCCACTCCAGTATTCTTGCCTGGAAAATTCAATGGGCAGAGGAACCTGGCAGGCTGCAGTCCATGGGATGACAAAGAGTCGAACACAACTGAGTGACTAACACGTCCCTTTAACTTAGTATACAAAAATGGATTTTTGCATCATCAAAATTACACTTTAGCTCCAGATTCCTGGTCCATTACAATTTCTAATGGGAATGGTCTCTTCTTTCCTCTACCCCTATATTATTTCCTGTTATTTTTACTAACATTACAGGAGAAGGATTGTCACGCATTATTGAATTCAAGGAAATAAATATCTTTGATCAGTTGGAGGTATTTAGTAATACACAGATGGGAAAAATTGATATGGAAATAGCTCCAAAAGGATAGCATTTAGTGTCCAAGTAGGAGAATCAAAAGAGTGCTATCAAAAAATACTTTGTCAAAGGGATCTGGCACTGATGCTAAAGTAAATAAACAGAGGGCTCTGATTCTTCCTCACATGACATCAGGTCTTCTTTCATTTGTGCTTTGAAGAGGAATTCTTTAATTTTATTTTCTTTTTTATTAAGACAATTTTTCTAAAAAAGTTTTGGGTTTCCTGCAAAGCTGAGCAGGAAGTATAGAGATGCCCCATATATTCCCTGCCCCCACACATGTATAACCACCCCCACTATCAATATTCCCCTCCAAAGTGGTTGTTTTTGATTGGGCAACCTACACTGACACATCATAATCACTCCCAACCCATGGTTTACAGTTCATTCTTGGTACGGTGTTATACAGTCTATGAATTCAGCACAATGTATAATGACATGTATACATCATTATGGTATCATACAGAGTATTCTCACTGCCCTTAAAATCCTCTGTGCCTTATTTATCCTTTTCCTTGCCCAACTCCTGGCAACCATCAAACTTTTATTAATGTCTTAACAGTTTTGCCTTTTCCAGAAAGTCATATAGTTGGAAATATATGACAATATACAATAGTCTCTTCAGGTTGACTTCTTCCATTTAATGATATAAATTTGTTTCCTTTATTTCTTTTCATGGCTTAAAAGCACCCTTCTTTTTAGCACTGAATGATATTCCATTGTCTGGATGTACCACATTTTAACCATTCACACCCTGAAAGACATATTGGCTTCTTCCAAGTTTTTGGCAGTTAATAATAAAACGCTATAACCTTTTGTGTGCAGGTTTTTGTGTGACCATAGTTTTCAAATTCTTTGTGTAAATACCATGAAGTATGATTGCTGGATCATGTGATAAGAGTATATTTAGTTTTTAAAATCATTTTTCCAAGTGGCTACACCATTTTTCATTCTCATAAGCAATGAATGAGGGTTCTGGATGCTTCACATTCTTGTCAGCATTTGGTGTTGACAGTGTTCCAGGTCTGGGCCACTGTAGTAGATATGCAGCAGTATCTCATTATGGTTTAATTTGCATTTTTCCCCTGATGACATATGACTTGGAGCATCTCTTTATTTTCCATTTGCATATTTTATTTGGTGAGGTTTCTTCTAAGGTCTTTGGCCCCCTTTTCAATCAGGTTGTTTGTTTTCTGAATTTTGAGTTTTAAGAGTTCTTTGTATGTTTGGGTAACAGTCCAATATCAGACTTTTTTTTAATCTTTCGTAAAGATTTTCTACAAATCTGTAGCTTATCTTCTAATTCTCTTGGCATTGTCTCTCACAGAGCTGAAGTTTTACATTTTAATGAAGTCCAACAGATCAACTACTTCTTTCATGGATTACCCTTTGAGGTTTCGCTTAAAAAGGCATCTGGGTTTTATAAGTTTTTTCAAGAAATAACTGAAAGGAATTTCCCTGTCTTAGAATTAAGGTGGTGACTTTGCTCTCTTGTGAAAAATTATTGATGTTGAAATAAAAGTCTTATATATCAGTAATATCATTTTCTTGATATTACTCTTTTTGAAAATAGAGTAAGTTTTCATTTCTGTTACACTCATTCTTTAAAATTTTGTGTTATGTCCCTTTCACTCCGTATCTGTCTTTGTGATGTATTTACAACATATTTCTTTTTCTAATTGATGCCATTAAGCAAAAAGGAGGCTGTTGAAGACAACTGACATTTAAAATGATAAAAATAAAACTTACAAATTGTACATGGCATTGGGAGAGGGAAAGCATGGCAACAGAGGCAGAATATCAATTGTAATAATGTATGAAGTTCAGCAAAACAGAGATATGCTAGACATAGATTATTTGCAATCAGCTGGTGTTAGGAAATATGGCATTCCTTTCATTTGGGACGCTTAATCATCAATATTCTGCCCATAGTTTAAGATGAATATATTTCATTCTCTGTTGTCACAACACAGCTAGTTCAACTAATTGTGACAGGGAGATGGGGTAGGGGAGTGGGGTGGCTAAATAACACAGCAACTGTTTAAGGGAGAAGTCTATGGGAACTTTAAGTAGTAAAGTAATATTGTGAACTAGAGTATTATTGGGGAAGGTTTGTAGCGAACAGTAAAACAGACAAAGACATAGGTGAAAGATTGAGGAGGAGCAAAGACACTTCTACGACTTGTGAGAGGACAGCTGTTTGGTGGTGGTATTTGTAGTCCTTTGATGCAAATAACAAGCTCCTCCCTCTCTGTCGCATCCAGGATGTCTTAATCTCCCATTCAGCAGTTGTTGTTGTGTAGTTGCCAAGTCTTGCCTGACTCTTTCCGACCCCGTGAACTTTAGTCTGCCAGGGTCCTCTGTCCATGGGATTTCCCAGGCAAGAATACTGGAATGGGTTGTCATTTCCTATGTCAGGGAATCTCCCTGACCCAGGGATCAAATCTGCATGTGCTCCTCTCAACTCATTTTTTCCTTCCCTTGGCTTTCCGTTGTTATTCACAATCTCCTTTAATACCAAAGGCTGTGACAGGATTTCTACTTCTGACATTTTTTTTTTACATAAATGTAAATGCAGCAAGGGACATTATAAATAAGAGAATATTGGTCTCTGGAAGAACCACCTGATACACAACTCTTCAATTATTACTATACAAAGAATTATATCACTTAAAACACATTGCTATAAAGCAAAAATGTTATAGGAAGAAACACGGAAAAATGGAGGGGAAATTGTTCATAGGAGAATCTTAGCCTTTGTAAGAGTCACACTGAACACTTGTGCAATGTTTACAATGGGTCAGATGTTTTCCCAAACTCTACATATATTAACTCACTCAGTGTTCACATAGTAGATACTATTACTCTGCCCCTTTTACAAATGAAAAAAGTCTATGGTGTTTTGTTGTTGTTGTTTTTTTCCTAGAAACCATGAAACTCAGAGAATAAAAGGCCTTGCTTTTCAGGATAAAATGAGCATAGATTTCTTTGTAAAGACAACACTAGACCTCAAGGTAGAGTTTTGATGTAAGAGTGGCAGAAATGAATGAAAATCCAATCAAGTTCACCTTATTTCTTACATGTAAATTATCTACTCGTACTTCTCGTACTTACAAAAGCAATTTTAGTTTAGTTTCTATTTTTTCTCATGTTGACTCTTAACTTAAGAGCACTTCTACTTCTTGTAAGTTTTCTATATTTAAAATAAAATAATAATAGACTTTTCCCCATTCTCTAACATTTCAGACTGAACTGGGTTTTGTTCAATAGGAATCAAAATGATGACTTTTGCTACCACCTGTTGGGGTCCCATGATATAAGATGGTGCTTTGAGTCTTATGGATTTGAAACATTTCTACTTTCCGATTTTACATGTTCCTATTGAAGGCATGCATTTTTAAGGAAATATTTCATTTAGAAGGTTAGGTGTGATGGAGATATAATTAAATGATAACATCGGTAGAAGAGAACATTGACCCAAGATAATGTTCAGCTCTCCCACAGGAGCATAAATGGAGGGGCAAAGCCGAAGCACTGATTTTCCAAGCAGGAAACATTTGTTCAGTGAAAATGTCTTATTACAGTTAATTTACTCTTAGTATACAAATGACGAATGCAAGAGTAATTGCAGCCCCTGTGGATTAGGAAACATTGTTTTCCTGGTTCCTTTCTTCTAGACCAGAACAAATCGCAGTTGGCAGCTGCCTGCTGCAGTGCTTAATATTTCCTTCTGACTGAAGTTTATATCTCTTGCTTTTTTTCCCATTATTAATTTTTTACAATGATTTTTCTAATTCTCTTTCTGACACCCTTTCTTTCTCAGCTTCCTCTCTCCCCTTCAGCTTGTTATGTTATTCTTGTACTTATTTTTATTTATCTCAGATAGATTAAGAAATGACTTCCAAATCTGACTGTACATCAGAATCAATGAAATAATTGATTAAAAATAAGTATTTCTGGGCCTCTCCCCCAGGGACTATGACTCCAGAAAGCTTCACTAGGCTATGAAAAGCAGCAATTTAAAAGGGATTCAGAGATGATAATTATTTGCAGTCCTATCTGATGAACCTTAATTGATATTCTTTAAATTACCCCAGTCAGTTTTCACTGGGTTTATTTCAAACCAAAAGAACCTTGAAAATGCAAAAATCAACACAACATCCCCTTCAGAACAAATGCTCCCACATAGCAGCATGAGTGCACCTGCCCCCAGAGCCTCCAAATAGCACGTGAGTTCAGTCTCAGATTTCACATGGAGTATTTTGCTGATTCCCTACTGTTTTGATGAAGGCGAGATTAATCAGGCAGTGGGCCTTCTGTCCAGAGAGGTTTTTTGGGGGAAAGTGGACTATGATTGCAGAGCCTCCACTTCGAAATGAGTCAGCAAAAGGGGACGCTTTCTGGATGAGGAAGCAGCCAGCGCCTTTCTCTGAGATCCTTGATTCTCAGTCTTAGCCTTACCCATAGTTAAGAGAGTCAATACACCTGGCAGCTCTCTCCCGCATGAATTTTCCAAAAGATGTGCAGCCATCTGATAAGCACAGAGAGGCTCTGTTTGCTATTTTTAGGCTAGTTCTTCAGTAAGAACATTAGAAACTCAAATCTAAAAAGAGTACATGAGCCCTACAGACAGGCTATGCAGCACCTACAATGGTGAATTATTGAATGGCTGAGAGCACCGTAACCACAACACCAACCCTTAACAGTGCCTTTGGGAAATTAGATCGTTATGATTCATCATAAAAATATATTATTTATGGGAAAATTTAAGGATGTTTTGGAAAGTATTTTGACAATACAGCTTTCAGTACAGTGATAACATTTCTAGATGATTTTTCTAGACAAAATGAAGAGTAAATACATATTTCTATGACTCACGTAAGATCCTTTAAAATTTAAATTTTACAGGGATAGTCCAAGTTCACTAGCACATCCATAAAATCCACGAGCTAAGTCAATCATATTACTTCTACCTACTGTTAGGATAGCAAATTACCTCACCTATACTAGTTACGATGATAATTATAAGAACAAACAGAAGATGTATAGTGGGAAGTCCAGAGACCTAAAAACATGCCAGGTACCTTATATTCTTCTAATTATCTCATTTTATGGTTGATCGCTCTGGAGCTTTTGTTTCAACTCTAACAGTTGTTATTCTTTTCCTGGTACCAGTTCTAACTAGGACTGGACCCTCACTTCCCATTCCCCACAGCCCCCTCAGTCCAGGATTGCTGCGTGTAACACAGCTCACCAAAGACAAAACACCAGCACAGGGCAAGGATACAACAGCCAGAACAACAAATAATGTTAAGATTCATAACATCCAGCTCTTATTTTAAAGTTCCTTTTCTCTTGCCAGTTTTGGAAACTCCTTACTGTTCATCTCTTCCCATAAACTTCATTCAGCCACGGTCAACTTCTCCCCACTGTTTCTCTTCCCTGGCTAGAGAATCAGAAGTTTCACCAGAGAGATTTAATTAAATTAAAATGTTGTTATCTGAGCCCCACCTCCACCACCACCCCCCCAGACCCAGGAAATTAGAATCTTTGCAGATAGAAACTAAGAAATAAGTATTAGTAAAAAGTTCCTCTTGGTAATTCTTATGTGTAGCTTGAAAATTACTGGTCTAGACCATCCTCTTTCCAATTCCTGAGTCCTCTAATCTTCTGACCTACCAAAACTTACAAGTTCTTATGAGCTTTTTGGTTTTTGCGTATCATTTTTCTTTCTTTTTCTCCTCTCTGCACAATGCCCTAAGGCATGACCCCAAACAGGGGATTTCCTAAATAAAAGTGAATGCCTCTCCTAAGGGAAAATCCGCCATTCTTCGAAGGCAGTTGGGTGAAACATCAGCCGCTCTCACACTATGGAGTTTTGTTTTGTTTTTTTTCTTTTCTTACTCATCTCTGTAATAGCCTTAAACATATTTAGTAACAAATACGTATTTCTACCCCCAGGCAGACCCTGTAACAGTCGTGCAATAATGGTGATAGAAAAAAACCAAAAAAAAAAGCCTACTAAAGTTGAAAAAGCCCAAATAATCACTCATAGAATCCTTTACTAATGACCTTGGGGTTGTGGCCCCTGCCTTAATCACAGGATGTCAGGTGAAGTGAATGAGAACAAGGATGTGATCATTCAATCAGTGCATCCCTTTCATCATAGTATGCATTATGACACAAAACTAAACTTAAAACGCTAACCCTTATATGTGTATTGCTGATAAGCATCCACTGCATACTCCCTAAAGATGCCACATGTCCATCAAGACCATTCATTCACCTCCAAATTTTTTAATGTTTGGGGAACAGAATACAACTTCAAATTAGGGAACTTTGCAACAGATTAAAATTCATAGTTAACATGTTTCCTATTACAAACTATGTATGCTCAGAGGTCAAGCAAGTGTCTTTGACTCATTCTAAACTTATTTGATTCCAGAGTCAAGAATACTACGTTTAGAAACAATTTTCATTAGGCATTTTTGTAAAATAACAGATGTTTCATAGTGCAGTCATGCCCTGAAAACACACATGAACATACATCCCTGACAGGGAGGCGCCATGAATTGTTTCCCTTATTTTCATGGTGATGTGAAAGGCCCAATGGAGCAAATGGAGGAAGTTCAAAGCTGGCTTCTTTCAAGTAGAATATATACTGATTGAATACAGAATATATACTTGAATATATAGAAGTATATATATTTGACTATAGAATATATACTTGACTGTCTGGTCGAGGGTCTTAACCAGAATTTGTATCATTATCAAAAATTCATGTGTTTCAAAAATAAACTCAAAATGGATTAAAGATCTAAATGTTAGGCCAGACACTATAAAATTCTTGGAGGAAAACACAGGCAGAACACTCTTTGACATAAATCACAGCAAGATCTTTTTTGATCCACTGAATAATGAAAATAAAAACAAAAATAAACTAATGGTATCTAATTAAACATAAAAACTTCCACTGCTGCTGTCACTTCAGTCGTGTCTGACTCTGTGTGACCCTATAGAAGGCAGTCCAATAAGCTCCCCCGTCCCTGGGATTCTCCAGGCAAGAGTACTGGAGTGGGTTGCCATTTCCTTCTCCAATGCATGAAAGTGAAAAGTGAAAGTGAAGTCGCTCAGTGTGTCCAACACTTCGCGACCGCATGGACTGCAGCCTACCAGGCTCCTCCATCCATGGAATTTTCCAGGCAAGAGTATTGGAGTGGGGTGCCATCACCATCTCCACAGCAAAGGAAAACATAAACAAAACAAAAAGACAACCCTAAAAGTGGGAGAAAATATGTGTAAATGAAGCAATTGGTAAGAGATTACAAAATACGTAACACAGACAGCTCATGTGGCTCAATCACAAAAAAAGAAACAACCCAACCAAAAAATGTATGAAAGACCTAAATAGACATTACTCCAAAGAAGACACAGAGATGGCCAGCAAACACATGAAAACATGCTCAATGTCATTAATTATTGGAGAAATGAAAATCAAAACTATGAGATATCACCTCACACTAGTCAGAATACTGTTGTTGCTGTTTAGTCATTCAGTTGTGTCCAACTTTTTGCAACCCCATGGACTGCAGCATGCCAGGCTTCCCTTTCCTTCACTTTCTCCCAGAGTTTGCTTAAGCTCATGTCTGTTGAGTCATTGATTCCATCCAACCATCTTATCCTCTATCACCTCCTTCTCCTCACTCAATCTTTCATCAGAATCAGGATCTTTTCCAGTGAATCTGCTCTTCGCATCTGATGGCCAAACTACTAGAGATTCAGCTTCACTCCTTCCAATGAATATTCAGGGTTGATTTCCTTTATCACTGACTGGTTTTAACTCCTCGCTGTCCAATGAACTCTTTGCCAGCACCACATTTCGAAAGCATCGATTCTCTGGCACTCAGTCTTCTTTACAGTCCAACACTCACATCCATACATGACTACTGGAAAAACCATAGGTTTGACTGTATGGACCTTTGTCCACAAAGTGATAGCTCTGCTTTTTAACACACTGTCTAGGATTGTCATAGCTTTTCTTCTAAGGGGCAAGCATCTTTTAATTTCATGGCTACAGTCATCATCTGCAGTGATTTTGGAGCCCAAGAAAATCAGGTCTGTCACTGTTTCTATTTTTTCCCATCTATTTGCCATAAAGTGGTGGGACTGGACGCCATAATCTTAGATTTCTAAATGTTGAGTTTTAGCTAGCTTTTTCACTCTCCTCTTTCTCCTTCATCAAGAAGCTCTTTAGTTTCTATTGTTTTCTGCCATTAGCATGGTGCCATCTGCATATAGGAGGTTGTTGATAATTCTCCCAGCAATCTTCATTCCAGCTTGAGCTTCATGCAGCCCTGCATTTTGCATGATGTACTCTGCATATAAGTTAAATAAGCAGGGTAACAATAGAGCCTTGACGTACTCCTTTCCCAATTTGGAACCAGTCTGTTGTTATATGTCCAGTTCTAACTATTGCTTCTTGACCTGCATAAAGGTTTCTTAGGAGACAGATAAAGTGGTCTGAAATTTCCAACTCTAAGAATTTTACAGTTTGTTGTGATCCACACGGTCAAAGACTTTAGCATAGTCAATGAAGCAGAAGTAGATGTTTCTCTAGAATTCTCTTGCTTTTTCTATGAGCCAACAGATGTTAGCAGTTTGAGCTCTGGTTCCTCTGCCTTTTTTAAACCCAGCTTGTACATCTGGAAGTTCTTGGTTCACCTACTATAGAAGCCAAACTTGAAGGATATTGAGCATCACCTTGCTAGCATGTAAAATAAGCACAATTGTGCAGTAGTTTGAACAGTTTTTGACACTGCGCTTTTTGAGTTGGAATGAAATCTAACCTTTTCCAATCCTATGGCCATTGTCAAGTTTTCCAAATTTACTGGCATACTGAATGCAGCACTTTCACAGCGTCATCTTTTAGGATTTGAAATAGCTCAACTGGAATTCCATCACCTAGCTTTGTTTGTAGTAATTCTTCCTAAGGCTTACTTGACTTCACATTCCAGGATATCTGGCATTAGATGAGTGATCACACCACTGTGGTTATCCAAGTCATGAAGACCTTTTTCATACAGCTTTTCTGTATATTCTTGCCATCCTTTCTTAATCTCTTTTCCTTCTTTTAGGTCCATCCCATTTCTGTTCTTTATTGTACCCATCTTTGCATGAAATGTTCTCTTGCTATTTCCGATTTTCTTGAAGACATCTCTAGTCTTTCCCATTCTATTGTTTCCCTCTATTTCTTTGCATTGTTCACTTAAGGCTTTCTTATTTCCCCTTTCTATTCTTTCAAACTCTGTATTCAGATGGGTATATCTTTCCTTTTCTCTTTTGCCTTTCCCTGCTCTTCTTTTCATAGCTATTTGTAGTGCCAGTCAGAATGGCCATCATCAAAGAATCTACAAACAATAAGAGGGAGGTGGAGGTGGAGAAAAAGGAACCCTCCTACATTGTTGGTGGAAATGTAAATTGGTATAGCCACTATGGAGAACAGTACAGAGGCTCTTTAAAACACTGAAAAAGAACTACCGTATGACACAACAATATCACTTCTGGACATATATCCTGAGAAAGCGAAAGTGAAAGTTGCTTAGTTGTGTCTGACTCTTTACGACCCCATGGACTGTTCATGGGATTCTCTAGGACAGAATACTGGAGTGGGTAGCCTTTCCCTTCTCCAGAGGATCTTCCCAACCCAGGGATTGAACCCAGGTCTCCCGTATTGCAGGCAGATTCTTTACCAGCTGAGCCACAAGGGAAGCCCATCCTGAGAAAACCATAATTCAAAAACATATATGCACCACAATGTTCACTGCAGCACTATGTACAATAGCTAGGACATGGAAGCACTCTAAGTGCCCACTGATAGATGAGTGGATACAGAAGATGTTGTACATGTATACAATAGCATATTACTCAGCCATAAAAAAGAACAAAATAATACCATTTGCAGCAACATGAATGAACCTAGAGATTGTCATATTGAGTGAGGTCAGACACAGAAAGACACATATTATATAATATCGCTTGTATGTGGAATCTAAAACAAAGGTACAAATAAACTTATACACAAAACAGAAGTAGAGTCACAGATAAAGAAAACAAATTTATGGTTACCAGGGGATGTGAGTGGGGAGGGATAAATTGGGAGATTGGGATTTACATATACACATTATTATATACAAAACAGATAACTAATATGAACCTGTTGCACAGTAAAGGGAACTCTTCAAACTACATAAGGCCTACATGGGAAAAGAATCTAAATTTTAAAAAATAGTGGGTATGTATATGTATAGTTGAATCACTTTGCTGTACATCTGAAACTAATACAACATTGTAAATCAACTATACTTTAATAAAACAATTTTCTAAGTTAGCATATCACTCATACCAAAAAAAAGAAAAAAAAAACCACGTTTTAGGACTAGTGTCTTTCAGAGCAAATTCTATGGGCACTTCAATAGAAGTATACACCAACCATTCTTCTCCCTTTTTTCTTTTTCTTGCCTGCCCCCCTCACATGACAAAAGTACCCTCCTGAGAGTTTCTGAACTTTCTCTTAGAAAGTCACAGGATCTGGGTATTTCAACCAGCAAGTTGAATATCTAACTATGGTCATGACTATTAACAGACAGTTAGTTCCTCTGTGTCAACCACATAGAGTAAAAATTTACTGGTGCCTGAGTTCTCTAAAGTTGTCTGATTTTCTAGTCATTTCTCATGTTGTCTCCTGTCTGTTTTACAGAATTTCATCTTCCACAATCACATTTCAAAACACGCACTGCAATGTCTGTTGCACTGTAATTATTTGTGAGTGGTTCCAGTACAGGGTAGTCATTCTGCTGCCTTAAATAACTTATTAAATGTTTTACAAGAAGAAGGATATAAAACTGACAGAAATAATCAGCTGAGAATCTGGGTTCTGGGCAATGGAAAAATATAAGGTACAAATTCATATCTAAGACATCTAAACAACTTGTTCTCAATAAATTGTTGATGGTTATTTGAGTTTATTACATGCTTCTATTTTTATGTTCATACACCAATAGAGATTTAGCATCATTCAATTTTTTAAAAAGATACCTCTCACAGATGAGAAAAGTAAGATATATACGTTGGTATGTTGTTTTCAATCAACGAATACAAGCATATTTTTATTATTTCTCTTTTACACTCAAACCTTTATTTATTTCTATGATACAGTGAAAGATATTTTTATGAGAAAGTAAATTTTTTTCTGGACCATTTTCTTTCTTTAGACTTTCAAAGTTCAATGTTCACATTCAGAAAGTAAGAAATAAATGCATAAATAATTAAAGAGGTAGTAAGGAGAGGGTGTAGGAATAAGCTATTTACAACATCAGTTCAGTTCAGTTCATTTCAGTTCAGTCGCTCAGCTCTGTCCGACTCTTTGCGACCCCATGAATCGAAGCACACCAGGCCTCCCTGTCCATCACCAACTCCCGGAGTTTACCCAAACTCATGTCCATCGAGTTGGTGATGCCATCCAGCCATCTCATCCTCTGTCATCCCCTGCTCCTCCTGCCCCCAATCCCTCCCAGCATCAGAGTCTTTTCCAATGAGTCAACTCTTCGCATGAGGTGGCCAAAGTACTGAACAACATAAATCATTCCAAATACTAAAAAAAGTATATCTAAGCAATTGTTCTTATCTTTTTTCTTCCTTAAGATTCCATCCCCAAATTGTGACAGTGTTGAGGAGGATGAAATTCTCAGCTAAAGAAAAACCACTCTTGAATCAAAGGTGTATATATAGGCCTATTTTTTAAGACTTTATTTTTTAGAGCAGTTTAAATTCACAGCAAAAGTAAATGACAGATACAGAGGTCTCCAGTATACCCTCTAACTCCATACAAGAACGAAAGTGAAAGTATTAAGTCACTCAGTCAAGTCTGACTCTTTGTGACCCCATGGACTGTAGCCCACCAGGCTTCTCTGTCCATTCTCCAAGCAAGAATACTGGAGCGGGTATGTTCTGTATAATATTAAAATGATGGCTTTATATCATTATGAGCAAGTGAGTGAAAGTCGCTCAGTCTTGTCCAACTCTTTACAACCCCACCAATACAGTCCTTGGGATTCTCCAGGCCAGAATACTGGAGTGGGTAGCCTTTCCATTCTCAAGGGAATATATCATTATACATTTGCCCAAATCTGTAGAATGTACAACACTAAGAAATGAACCCCCATACCACGGGTTGGGAAGATCCCCTAAAGAAGGGAATTCTTTAGGGGATATACTTTAGGGGATATAATACTGGGAACCCACTCCAGTATTCTTGCCTGCAGAATTCCATGGACAAAGGAGCCTGGTGGACTATAGTCCATGGGGTTATAAAGAGTCAGACACAACTTTGAGACTAACTCCATACATGCATAGTCTCCTGATTACTAGTACCATGCTGCATTGCTACCAAATATGAAGCTGTATTGATAGACCATAATCACCAAAGGCCCATGGTTTACATTATGGTTCATTGCTTGGTGTTGTACATTCTACAAATTTGGACAAATGTACAATGATATATTAAAAAGCAGAGACATTACTTTGCCAGCAAAGGTCCCTCTAGTCAAGGCTTTGGTTTTTCCAGTGGTCATGTATGGATGTGAGAGTTGGACTGTGAAGAAAGCTGAGTTAGACAAATTGATGCTTTTGAACTGTGGTGCTGGAGAAGACTCTTGAGAGTCCCTTGGACTACAAGGAGATCCAGCCAGTCCATCCGAAAGGAGATCAGTCCTGAGTGTTCATTGGAAGGACTGATGCTGAAGCTGAAACTCCAATACTTTGGCCACCTCATGCGAAGAGTTGACTCATTAGAAAAGACCCTGATGCTGGGAGGGATAGGGCACAAGAGGAGAAGGGGACGACAGAGGATGAGATGGCTGGATGGCATCACCAACTCAATGGACATGAGTTTAGGTAAACTCCAGGAGTTGGTGATGGACAGGGAGGCCTGGAGTGCTGTGATTCATGGGGTCACAAAGAGTCAGACACAACTGAGCAACTGAACTGAACTGAACTGAACAATGATATATAGCCATCATTTCAATAGCCCTAAAATTTTCTGGGTTTTTCCTTGTTCATCCCTTCTCCCTACCCTCACCCCTGGGAACCAACTGATCAGTTTAATGTCTCCATAGTTTAGTCTTTTCCAGAATGTCATATAGTTGGTATTATAGAGTATATTATCTTTTGCTTAGTAATATGAAGTGAAAATCCCTCTATATCTTCTCATGGCTTGACAGTTTATTTCTTTTTAGCCCTAATTAGTGGTTCCTTATCTGGATGTACTATAATTTATGTACCTGTTCACCTACTGAAGGACTAATGATTGATTTAATTTTAGTAATTATGAATAAAGCTGCTATTAACATCCATATGCATGTGCATTTGTGGAGATAAGTTTTTACCTCCTTCAAGTAAATACCTAGGAATGACATTCTTAAATTGTATGGTAAGAGTTGTTCAATTTTGTTAAAAACCACCAAACTATCTTCCAAAGTGGCTGCACCATTCTGCATTTCTCTCAGCAATGAATGGAGGTTCCTTTTGCTCCATTTCCTTGCCGGTGTTTGCTTTTGTTAGTATTCCAAATTCTGGCTATTCAACAGGTATACATGTAGACCTATTTTTAAGAGAATTCTTCTCTTTACTATGTCCCAAATTAACTAATGGGTCTTTTTCTAAGTTAATGAAAATGAAATTCTCAGAACTCTAGGAGCAAGAGTTAAAAATATCTTTCAGTAAAATCCCTTTTACTTCTAGTCAGTAAAAAATTCAGTAATTCAAAAAGTACCCTTCCAAGTTTCTCTGTTGTTCATCCACGAGCTTATTATTTTCCTTACATTTTTTACTGTCTTCTTTTTTAATTCTTTCAACTGCATGGCCTTTTGTTCTTAGGGAGCACTAATAAAGAAGACTCTACAGTTAAGGTCTATGAGCAGAGCTGTGGCTCTTCTTTTTTGAGCTCTACATTTTTAATATAAAAGACAACTTACAATGATGGCATAGAACTATAATTTTTTATTCTCATTGAGGTTAGTAACAGATACCTAATATATATTACAGGGAAGAGACACAGTCAAAACACCACCACGTACTTATTTCATTGCCTTGTGATAAATCCCATGACTCTTTTTGTAGAATTGGAATGCCCTATAACTTGTTCCACATTCTCTTAGTGACAGTCTTATCAGGTCCCCATGTTCCTATATGAAAGAGGCATTATCTCGTGGCAGATTGCCTGGTATGCAGAGAGCTGCTGCTGTGAAACTGTATAAGCATCTCCTAACCTTAGGCATGCCCTGCTAGAATCTAGTCCAGTTCCAATGGCAGTGAGAAGAGAACAAAAAGGGTTGAAATGAATATCCTTCCTGGGCAATGAAAGAGATAAAAAGAGTGAGCAGATGCTTATACCAAATACTTTTTAGGAGTATAATTTTACTTAAATAGGAAAACAGAGTAAATTGGATCTATAGACTCAACCAGAACAATCAGGATACTTAAATGTTACTTTTGTGTACCTAAAGAATAGACAGTGGTATCACACCGCTTGATGTTCTTTCTAAGATCATTTAAATTAACCAAAAGCAATAAAACTAGAAATAATGAAGACTGTTCCATTCTTCAATAACAAATTTTTATTTGAAAAGAAACTCCAATGAAATAGCTGTGAGAATGTTTAATACACAGATTTTCTAGCTCCTCTACTTTCCCCTCTCTCCTTTTCTTTATCTTTTCTTTGCTACCGCATCTATGTATCTTCTCCCAACAAGCACTCCTAAGTTCCTTGAAGAAAAATTAAAAAGGAATGTCCAGCGTAGTCATGGCAGCTCAGAAAAGGTTCAGACACACACTAGAAAAGCTTACAGCCCCGACCAGGGAAAATCCAGTTAAGAAATCATTCCCCACAATCTCTTCCCCAGACACAACTAACGTTTATTGGTAAAATTATATTTTTATAAAAGTGGAAAATATATTGTATCAGTTGTTGAAGGTTGTTGTTTTCATTATTTCTGTAGTGGTGTTAATCTGCCCTTATCTGATAAATTGGCCAACAACTCCATGTACAAAATCAAGTTTGAGTGAGCCCCAAATGCATTTCTAAAGATTGGTTTTCCCAACTTTCAGCTTCCTGATGCTACAGTGAGTAAAAATATAAATAGCCAACAGATAAAATGTGGCTGAGTAGAAGAGAGCCCATGGAAAGTTTCCTCTACTCGTTTTATTTTTCATCCTTTAAAAAGCTTGCTTTCTGTGCCTTGACTAGGGAAATGAACCAAAGGAAAAGGTAATCACTTGCTTTCATCAGTTTTTTTGATGCTACTCCTTATTCCTTAACTTTAGCAGCTCAAAGTAGCAACATATTCATCAATAAAAGCAGAATCAGAAAACAAGTAACATAAGAAACCAACAGGCAGTAAGAAGACAGAGAGATATACAAGTAGACAGACACAGATACAAATATATAGATATATGTGGAGACAGAAACTTTCCTTGACAAGATTTCTTCTGAGGGTTTCTGAACCAGATGCATTCTTATAAGAGTTCACATAAACATAATGTTAACAGCAATGAAAAACAAATATTGAAAATCTGAAACATGTTAACTTCATACAAGTTCATAACTACCACTTTTTGGCTCTTTGTCACTTCCTTACCTGGGAACCAGGGTAGAGGGATGGGGAATGTCGCTCAGGGAAGCTTCTTCTTGCTCTTCCCTAAAATCTTGCACTACCAACTTCACCCCTTATGTTCCTTAATTAGGAAACATGTCCTTTGCCTCATTTCTATCTCAATGTAAATTATTTGGTTTCCCTGACTTGCATCCCAGAGTGGAAGAAAACTTTTCATCTTTTGTCATCAATGTAGAATTTTTAATCATGGTACAAAAAGGACAGATTTAACTGAAACTTTTGAGGTTAAAAGATCAAACAATGCTACATTTTTGAGAGGTAAGAGAGAAGAAGGAAACCAATAGTGAAGCAAATGTGTTGATTCAATATCTAAGTGGTTGTCTTGAAAGTTTACAATACATATATTTCACTTTTCTGGTAAAGAATCTGTCCACAATGCAGGAGACCTGGGTTCAATCCCTGGGTTGGGAAGATCCCCTGGAGAAGGGAATGGCTAATCACTCCAGAATTCTAGCCTGGAGAATTCCATGGACTGTATAGTCCATGGGGTCACAAAGAGTCAGACACAACTGAGCAACTTTGACTTTCTTTACTTTTTAGAAATGATGTCAGTCACAATTGCATGCATGCTCAATCACATCCAACTCTTTGCATCCCCATGGTCTATAGTCCACCAGACTCCTCCATCTATGGGAACAGCCAGACAAGAACACTAGAGTGGGTTGCCATTTTCCCCTCCAGGGGATCTTCCACACCCAGGGATCGAACATATGTCTCCTGCATCTTTTGCACTGACAGGCAGATTCTCTGCCACTATGCCACCTAGGAGCCACTACAGAATTCTTCAAGAGGTCTAGTCCAAAGAAGCCATCATTGGATAGGAACAAAATTAAAGAAATATTGAGCAGTATTTCAGTTACTCTCTAGGCTTTCTCCCACTTCTTTTTTATTTCAGCGTGTATTACTCCGATATAACTAAAAAACTTTATCATAGAATCTTTGATAGAATTAATTGGCTCAGTTGGCCTTTATTTTCTTGAATATGTATGTTTTTATAACTGAAATAAACAAAAATCATAATGATTAACACATAATCATCACAATCTCATCATTTTCTCACTTTTCCATTTTATGAACTACAAAGTATTTGAATGTGTTTAAACTCATTTAAACAGAAAAATACCACCTTGAATTAGGTGTTTGTGGGGGTGAAATAGAGTGGCCCTGACCAAATGCCTGGAGTTTTTCCTTTCTCACTGTGTGACTCATTATGGTTGTGACCAAAGTCATTTTAACATCTAGAAGCCAACCTCAACAAGGACCTGGGGTGCCAATATTTCTATTTGGTGCTCTTTCTACTCTATTGTTACATTTGTTCGTGGGATTATATATCAGTTCAGTTCATTCATTCAGTCGTGTCTAACTCTTTGCGACCCCATGGACTGCAGCACACCAGGCCTCCCTGTCCATCACCAACTCCCAGTGATGGAGGTTGAGTAAACACATGTCCATTGAGTCAGTGATGCCATCCAACCATCTCATCCTCTGTTGTCCCGTTCTCCTCCCATCTTCAATCTTTCCCAGAATCAGGGTCTTTTCAAATGAGTCAGAACTTCGCATCAGGTGGCCAAAGTATTGGAGTTTCAGCTTCAGCATTACTCCTTACAATGAATATTCAGGACTGATTTCCTTTCGGATGGACTGGCTGGTTCTCCTTGCAGTCCAAGGGACTCTCAAGAGTCTTCTCCAACACCACAGTTCAAAAGCATCAATTTTGGGGAGCTCAGCTTTCTTGCATCCATACATGACTTGCCCAACTTGCCCAACTCTTGCATCCATACATGACTACTGGAAATACTATAGGTTTGACTATATGGACAGTTGTTGGCAAAATAATGTCTCTGCCTTTTAATAGGCTGTCTAGGTTGGCCATGACATCTCTTCCAAAGAGTAAGTGTTTTTTAATTTCATGGCTTCAGTCACCATCTGCAGTGATTTTGGAGCCCCCCAAAATAAAGTCTGATACTGTTTCCACTGTTTCCCCATCTATTTCCCATGAAGTGATGGGACCAGATGCCATGATCTTAGTTTTCTGAATGTTGAGTTTTAAGCCTACTTTTCCTCTCTCCTCTTTCAC
Source organism: Neotragus pygmaeus (assembly GCA_006410875.1). Taxonomy (NCBI): domain Eukaryota; kingdom Metazoa; phylum Chordata; class Mammalia; order Artiodactyla; family Bovidae; genus Neotragus; species Neotragus pygmaeus. The sequence goes on along the minus strand of SJYV01048576.1, from coordinate 916,501 downwards.
TTGCATCAAGAGGCTCTTCAGTTCTTCTTCACATCTTCGATAAGGATTGTGTCATTTGCATACCTAAGGTATCACATCTGCATATCAATATTTCTCCTAGTAATCTTGATTCCAGTTTGTGCTTCATCTAGCCCAGCATTTCTCATGATGTACTCTGCATATAAATTAAATAAGCAAGTTGACAATATACAGGCTTGACGTACTTCTTTCCTATTTGGAACCAGTCTGTTGTTCTATGTCCAGTTCTAACTGTTGCTTCCTGATCTACATATAGATTTCTCAGGAGACGAGTCAGGTGGTCTGATGTTCTCATCTCTTTCAGAATTTTCACAGTTTGTTGTGATCCACATTGTCAAAGGCTCTGGCATAGTCAATAGGGCAGAAGTAGATGTTTTTCTGGAACTCTCCTGCCTTTTCGATGATCCAGCAGATGTTGGCAATTTGATTTCTGATTCTTCTTTCTTTTCTAAATCCAGCTTGAACATCTGGAAGTTCACGGTTCATGTATTGTTGAAGCCTGGCTTGGAGAATTTTGAGCATTACTTTGCTGGTGTGTGAGATGAGTGCAAATGTGTGGTAGTTTGAGCATTCTTTGGCACTAGAATGAAAACTGACCTTTTCCAGTCGTGTGGCCACTGCTGAGTTTTTCAAATTTGTTGGCATATTGAGTGCAGCACTTTCGTAGCATCATGTTTTAGGATTTGAAATAGCTCAACTGGAATTCCATCACCTCCACTTCGTATTCCAGGATGTCTGGCTCTAGGTGAGTGATCACACCATCATGATTATTTGGGTCATGAAGATCTTTTTTGTATAGTTCCGTGTGTTCTTGCCACCTCTTCTTAATATCTTCTGCTTCTGTTAGGTCCATACCATCTCTGTCCTTTATTGAGCCCATCTTTGCATGAAATGTTCCCTTGGTATCTCTCATTTTCTTAAAGAAATCTCTAGTCTTTCACATTATATTGTTTCCTCTATTTCTTTGCACTGATCACTGAGGAAGGCTTTCTTGTCTCTCCTTGCCTTCTTAGGATTTCTGCTTTCAGATGGATTTATCTTTACTTTTCTCCTTTGCTTTTCTCTTCTCTTCTTTTCACAGTCATTTGTAAGGCCTCCTCAGATAGCCATTTTGCTTTTTTGCATTTCTTTTTCTTGGGGATGTTCTTGATCCCTGTCTCCAGTACAATGTTATGAACCTCCATCTATAGTTCATCAGCCACTCTGTCTATCAGATATAATCCCTTGAATCTATTTGTTACTTCCACTGTATAATTGTAAGGGATTTGATTTAGGTCATATCTGAATGGTCTAGTGGTTTTCCCCACTTTCTTCAATTTAAGTCTGAATTTGGCAATAAGGAGTTCATGATCTGAGCCACAGTCAGTTCCCAGTCTTGTTTTTGCTTACTGTATAGAGCTTCTTAATCTTTGGCTGCAAATAATAGCATCAATCTGATTTCAGTATTGACCATCTGGTGATGTCCATATGTAGAGTCTTCTCTTGTGTTGTTGGAAGAGGGTGTTTGCAATGAGCAGTGCATTCTCTTGGCAAAACTCTATTAGCTTTTGCCCTGTTTCATTCAGTACTCCAAAGCCACACCTCTGCTGGAGACTCCTGGACACTCCTGGGCAAGTCTGGGTCAGTCTTCTGTGGGGGTCACTGCTCCTTTCTCCTGGGTCCTGGTACACACAAGTTTCTGTTTGTGCCCCCAAATAGTCTATTTCCCAGTCCTGTGTAAGTTCTGGCAGCTCTTTGGTGGGGTTAATGGCAACCTCTTCCAAAAGGGCTTACACAAGTCTGCTGTACCTAGTCATATCCAAGTCTGCTGCATCCAGAGCCCCTGCCCCTGTGACAGTCCACTGCTGACCTGAACCTCCACAGGAGACACTCAAACACAGTTCTATCTCAGTCTCTGTGGAGTCTCTGGGTCCTGGGGTGTACAAGGTTTGTTTGGGCCCTCTGAGCCTAGGGTTTTATTCTAAATGTGAATTCGCCCCTCCTACCATCTTGCTTTTTTTTCATATCATTCATGGGGTTCTCAAAGCAAGAATACTGAGCACAGAAGAATTGATGCTTTTAAACTGTGGTGTTGGAGAAGTCTCTTGCAAGTCCCTTGGGCTGCAAGGAGATCCAACCAGTCCATTCTAAAGGAGATCAGCCCTGGGTGTTCATTGGAAAGACTGATGTTGAAGCTGAAACTCCAATACTTTGGCCATCTGATGCGAAGAGCTGACACATTTGAAAAGACCTTGATTCTGGGAAAGATTGAGGGCAAGAGGAGAAGGGGATGACAGAGGATGAGATGGCTGGATGGCATCACCGACTCCATGGACATGGGTTTCAGTAAACTCCAGGAGTTGGTGATGGACAGTGAAGCCTGGCATGCTGTGGTTCATGGGGTCACAAAGAGTCAGACATGACTGAGTGACTCAACTGAACTGAACCGTCTTGCTGGGGCTTCTCCTTTGCCCCTTGACGTGGGGTATCTCCTCTGGGAAAATATATGATGAAATTGAATTCTTGCTCTGCAAATAGATTCCATTATGTGACCTGGGTCAAATAAATTTACCTAATTTCTTCATTTACAAATGAGTAAGCTAATATTATTTTCTTAATAGAGTTTTTGTAGGAATTATGTAAGATCGTTTAACTCACTCACTGGCACATCACAAGCTTTTAATAAATTTATCAGCATCACCATTACCATTATTCTCTTGGTTGATGAATAGAGTTATGTTTCTTAGTTATCTGATTGCACTATTTTCTTGTGATCTAATTCCTGTAAGGGAATTCTAAACATAGATCAATTTGTATTGCCCTGTTGCTAATGTCACTTATATATTGTTAATCCTTTACTTGTATAACACAAGTAAGTGATAACCATGTCCCAATTATATTTAATGCTCCCACCTAACCTGCCTCTTGAGAAATCTGTATGTAGGTCAGGAAGCAACAGTTAGAACTGGACATGGAACAACAGACTGGTTCCAAATAGGAAAAGGAGTACATCAAGGCT
>SJYV01048576.1:898022-909125 GCA_006410875.1 Neotragus pygmaeus | reverse complement strand
CTTTTCTAAAACCAGCTTGAACATCTGGAAGTTCACGGTTCACATATTGTTGAAGCCTGGCTTGGATAATTTTGAACATTACCTTGCTAACGTGTGAGATGAGTGCAATGTGTGGTAGTTTGAGCATTCTTTGGCATTGCCTTTCTTTTGGATTGGAATGAAAACTGACCTGTTCCAGTCCTGTGGTCCCTGCTGAGTTTTCCAAATTTGCTGGCATATTGAGTGCAGCACTTTCACACCATCATCTTTCAGGATTTGAAATAGCTCAACTGGAATTCCATCACTTCCACTAGCTTTGTTCATAGTGTGCTTTCTACGGCCCACTTGACTTCGCATTCCAGGATGTCTGACTCTAGGTGAGTGATCACACCATCATGATTATCTGGGTCATGAAGATCTTTTTTGTATAGTACTTCTGTGTTTTCTTGCCACTTCTTTTTAATATCTTCTGCTTCTGTTAGGTCCATTTCTGTCCTTTATTGAGCCTGTTTTTGCACGAAGAGTTCCCTTGGTATCTCTAATTTCCTTGAAGAAATCTTGAGTCTTTCCCATTCTATTATTTTCCTCTATTTCTTTGCATTGATCACTGAAGAAGGCTTTCTTATCTCCCATTGCTATTCTTTGGAACTCTGCATTCAAATGGGTATATCTTTCCTTTTCTCCTTTGCTTTTGACTTCCTTTCTTTTCACANAACATTTAAGCAACTATAGACCTATATGAAAATCACCAAGTGGTATTAGTAACACCCATGAAGCTTTTTCGGTTTCACCAGTTATACATGCACTTGTGTGTATATGGACTATGCAGTTTTTTTGTATAGCCTTGCATCACCAAGGAGCTGTCTCTTATACACATCTCCAATTTGCTTTTTTGCATTTCTTTTTCTTGGGGATGGTCTTGATCCCTGTCTCATGTACAATGTCATGTACCCCAATCAGTAGTTCATCAGGCACTCTGTCTATCAGATCTAATTCCTTGAAATCTATTTCTCACTGCTACTGTATAATTGTAAGGGATTTGATTTAGGTCATACCTGAATGGTCTAGTGGTTTTCCCTTCTTTCTCAATTTCAGGCTGAATTTTGCAATAAAGAGTTCATGATCTGAGCCACAGTCGGCTCCTGGTCTTGTTTTTGCTGCCTCTATAGTGCTTCTCCATCTTTGGCTGCAAAGAATATAATCGGTCTGATTTCGGTGTTGACCATTTGGTGATGTCCATGTGTAGAGTCTTCTCTTGTGTTGTTGGAAGAGGGTGTTTGCTATGACCAGTGCGTTCTCTTGGCAAAATTCTATTAGTCTTTGCCCTGATTCATTCTGCATTCCAAAGCCAAATTTGCCTGTTACTCCAGGTGTTTCTTGACTTCCTACTTTTGCATTCCTGTCCCCTATGATGAAAAGGACATCTTTTTTGGGTGTTAGTTCTAGAAGGTCTTGTAGGGCTTCATAGAACTGTTCAACTTCGGCTTCTTCAGCGTTACCGGTCAGGGCATAGCCTTGGATTACTGTGATATTGAATGGTTTTCCTTGGAAATGAACAGAGATCGTTTTGTCATTTTTGAGATTGCATCCAAGTACTGCATTTCGGACTCTTTTGTTGACCATGATGGCTGTCCCATTGCTTAAGAGATTCCTGCCCGCAGCAGTAGATATTATGGTCATCTGAGTTAAATTCACCCATTCCAGCCCATTTTAGTTTGTTGATTCCTAAAATGTTGACGTTCAGTCTTGCCATCTCCTGTTTGATCACTTCCAATTTGCCTTGATTCATGGACCTAACATTCCAGGTTCCTATNTCTGTATAGAACATAAGAGTTTTTATTGTAAATTCATTCACAATAGGCACTGAGATATCTGGCAAATGCAGAGCAAATTTTGCAAAAAGAATATTCTTAACAATTTTTAGTTAAAATGCATAAAAATTTTAGCTCAGATATTATCACACATACCTTCATTCAAATAATTTTTTAAAAATATGTTTACAAGTCTAAAATCATTAAATTATTTTTATTTTTACTAATTTTAATAATTAGCAGAATTTAGTTACCACAAAAGAAACACTTTTTCAGAATAGGCATGAATCCAATTAAAACTATGAGCTCTATTCATACATTTTCCCCAAAGTCAAGATATATCACAGAGCATAATTATGTAATTTTACTATTAAATCATATACTTTGCCCCCTGTGCTTAATTGATTCCATTCCTCCTTGTTTTTGTAAGGATATATTTCAATATATTCCTGTTAGTTTTTTCTCAATAACTTCAATTGACTAAAACTTCAAAATTTGAAAAATTTTGTCACTCTACTCATTAGTTAAAGTTTCCCAAAATTCAAAACAAACACAATCAAAATTTAGAAGTCTTTATTTTCAAAACTTAGCAATAGCATCTACATGTGCGTTCTAATTCGCTTCAGCCATGTCCGACTCTTTGCAACCCTATGGAGCCCACCAGGCTCCTCTGTCCATGGGATTTTCCAGGCAAGAATACTGGAGTGGGTTGTCATGGTCTCCTCCAGGGGATCTTCCCAACCCAGGGATTGAACGAGTATCTCTTGTGTCATCTGCATTGGCAGCAGGTTCTTTACCACTAGCACCAACTGGAAGGCCCAGCATCTACATAATTGCCACATATTTCACCTTTTTTTAAATGAAGTTTTAAAATATTACTTGGACTCTATGAATTAAATTAAAAATTGATTTATTTTAGGGATTTATTTCCTCTGGAATCAGATGACTGAAATAATACTGACATCATTTAATGCTGCCAAATATTTCCTCTAATATAACTGATATGCTAATGCTTTTCAAACACACACAAGAAAACCTAAAATTAAAAATTAGTGACATTTATAAAAACAACTCTTTGATCAAAATGAAAAATAATGCTGTGATACAAAATGTACTTCTTGTAGCTCCATGTGTAAAATTATTCTCTTGGAAATCTTAAAATAATTATTAACTTTTGAAGTATATGCAAATGCTTGTTCAGCAGATTTGTTTCTTGTGTACACTGACATCACCACAACCCTCAAAGAACAGTAAATGTTGACAAAGTCTTTGTCAATTTAGCATTAATCAACTTTCTTGAGAAGTGCAAATATAGTACTCCTTTTTATTTTTCCAGCATTTTCAATTTTTGAGCTCGTTACTGCTTTAAATAGTATCTTTCAAAAAGATAAAAAAACAAATAATGTAGCTTTACATTACAAAACTACTATATTTCATACTGTTGTCTATAAATCTGGCTGAACTACTCATCCTCTATATCCTGTACATATTTCACATACAAGTAGCCTATAATTTTCCACTGATTCTGCTAACTGGCTGCCTGAAGGCCTCGTGCATCTTGAGGCCAGTGACACAGGTCACAGCACAACTGGCTTTAGCACAAAGTGGCTGGCATAAGCTACAAGGTGCTTTTTTCCATTATCAAATAAAACCCGAAAAATATACTGCTCCCTAGTTTTTCCTAACAACACACATTTCAGTTTATCAGCAATTACCTACCAGACAATAACTCAGAGAGATATGTTTGATTAACTCTGTAAAGGTTTGGGGTAGGAAATGGTTACTACTGTTCTTTAAGATTTCATGACCTGTTAAAGCTAAAAATTTTATTTACTATACATATATATCAAATATTACTAGATGGAACTATGACAGAAGCTAGAAGTATACATTCAAAAAATAATAACTTCATTCTGGTTTATTTTAATGCAATTACTAGTAATAACTTACTAATTTTAATGTGATAAAAAACTAAATAGAATCCTGGGGGAGGTGGGGCCAGCATTGGAATTAACTAAAACTATTACATGCCAAACGAGATGTATGGCCTTCCCAGCTCATAACCAGTATGCTACAACATTTGGTAAAACAAAATAAAAAAAAAACAATAATAATGCTTCTCTCACCCTTTGAAGCCAAGAAATATTTAATTCTAAATTATTTGACTATTCAGAAATATGTCTAGAAACTTACATTGGCCCCTAGGGTGGAGTTTAAACATCCTTCATGAAGAGCTCATCACTTCCTTCCCAGAAATGGGTCAAGAAATCCCATCTCTGTGAGCACAGGCACTATACTTCACGGTGTCTAACTAATGGCAATTTATCGGCCATTGTGCTAAGCTAGAAGCCATCATGTTAGGTGACAAGCTGAAAGATACATGGTGTGTTTCTTAGAACTACTTTTCTCTCCACACATTAGGACTGGAGTTAAGTGGTCTGGGACAAATGGGTTAAATGGTAAGCTATCAGGGGGACTCTAGTATTTTTCTCATTTAAGACATTAATCTTTCTCACTTAAGATGTTTTCTCTCAAGACTAGGACTCTAACAACAACCTAAAAAGAGCTCACTCCTCGCCACAAATACCGTCTGTCTCTCACATGTTCCTTTCCTTCAGCACTTCCTGTTAGTGTGTGTGCCTATCCTCTTCTCATTGTAGAACAGTAAGATCTAAGTCTGAGTTCTGATGTGGAAGTACTTAAACTGACCTTTGAGGCTGCTTTACTTCTAGATCAGGATGACTTGGTTTTGGTAATCTCCATGGGGTCCCAACAATGCTGGAGACACAGGTTCAGTTCCTGGGTGGGGAAGATTCCCTGGAGAAGGGAATGGCAACGCATTCCGGTATTCTTGCCTGGAGAATCCCATGGATAGAGGAGTCTGCTGAGCTACAATCCATAGGTTTGCAAAGAGTCAGACACAACTGAGCAACTCACACACACACACACACACACACATGAGGCTCAGACAAGCTTCCTGTGTCTTCTATGGAGATCTGGAGTAAAAATACCATTTTGTCCTTAAGTATGACTTTGTCTTTTCTTTCCTGACTAGTGTTGATTGATCAACAGCAGAATGCAAATAGTTTCATGTCTCTTTGACAAATATTTTTGCTAGCCATCAAAGTCCTCAATAACTAGAGAAAATATAATTCTAACACTGATCAGATGAATAGACTTTACATATTAATAAAGGTCAATAGTCTAAATTCTACAACAGGGTGTTCAAGCTCTTCATTGTCTGAGTCTGTCCTGTACTCTTCAACATAGAGGTCATTAACCTCATATGATTATTAAGTTCTTAAAATATGACTTGTTCAATTTGAAATGTGCTGTAAATGCTACATACATATGGATTTTTTAAGACTCTGTATTGTTATAAGGGCAAAAGATCCCATTATTTATATGAATTACCAAGTTGAAATGGTAATATTTTAGATTTCTTTGTGTGATCTCAATTGTGTTCAGCTCTTTGGAAACCCATGGACTGTAGCCTGCCAGGCTCCTGTATCCATAGAATTTTCCAGGCAAGAATACTGGATTGTGCTGCTATTTCTTTCTCCAGGGGACCTTCCCAACCCAGGGGTCAAACTCATGTCTCCTGCATTGGCAGGTAGATTCTTTACCACTGCATCACCTGGGAATATTTTAGATATATTGGCTTAAATAACATGTTATAAAATTAATTTTGCTTATCCATATTTTTAATCTAGCTATTAGAAAACTTACTTACATATGTGGTTGACATTTATAATGGACAGCGCTAGTCTAGATCTTGCCTTTTGACCTGAAGTCTTATTCTTTTTATTGCCCTAACTAGAGATTTTTGCTTTAGCACTTTGGAAATAGAGCACTATGAATGCATCACATTTCCCAGATAATCATGCTTTACAAATGCACTTTCTCTCCAACTTCTACCCACAATACCCTATAAAACAAGTCTAATTCAATAGATTAATAGCTAAAAACCCTAAATTGTATGTCACTCTTTTGCTAAGTTATTTTTGTTCCCCAAGATAATAAATTGCACCAAACCTATTCCTTATGCCTATATTTATATGACACTATACTGCAGTTATATTATTTACACATGTGTCTATTTACTTGCCTACAGTCTCCTTGAGGTCAAAAATCATGACAGTTTAACACAGTACAGTTTTCAATGAAAGTTTCATGAACTGAGTCAAACATTATCTCCATATCCTATTGTTAATTTGAGTCAATGATCATTAGAACATACTGTATCAAGATTACATCAAACTAAAGTGATATTGACAAGTTATTGCTACTGAAGTAACTGAAATAATGGTTTAAAAGTAATTTAGAGACTGAAACTCAATGTGGTCATCAGTAATTACACACTTATCATGAATTGTATAGTAGTTTCTTATCTGCTAAGGATATATCTCAAGACCTCCAGTGGATTTCTGAAACAGTGGAGAGTACCAAACCCTGTGTAGACTATGTTTTTTCCTATACATACATACCTACAATAATGTTTAACTTATAAATTACACACTCTAAGAGACTGACAACAATAAATAAGAACAAGCTATTAATAAAAAAATTATAACTAAATACTGTAACAATAGTAATAAAAAGTACTATTACTTTTTGAATACGGTCTCTCTCACACACAAAATACTTTATTGTGAGGCAAGCAGTGGGACCTGAATTGCATGTGTAAGAAGAAATAAACTTTATGTAGATGAACAGTGAGAGGGAGGACATTTCAGGCTGGAACCACAGTGTGAATTGCCAGGATCACAACTCTCATGCTCTGGGGCCATTATTTGGTAAAATAAGGGTGACTTGAACTTTACTGTCATACCATAATACTTGTTCTAATAACCAGATGGTGGCTTCTACGTAGCTAATGGACAGAGATATGGACAAATGGATGATTCATGTCCCAAGCAGGTTGGAGCCAGACAATGAAAGAGTCCATTACTCTGCTCAGAACTGCGGGAAATTTAAAACTTGTGAATTTGTTTTGTTTCTGGAGTTTTCCATTTAGTATTTTCAGACTGCAGTTATCAGAGGTAACTAAGGCCTTGGAAGCAAAACCACGAATAAGGGAAACTATGATAGTTGGTTTCACATTTTTTAAAAAATGCTTTTCTGAAAGATAATAATTGCTAATAATTATTGATTACTTAATATGGCTCTGTGTGAAGTACTCTATATATGCTATCACATTCAGTTTTCTTAGGATATTTTGTTCATGTCATTTTAGAAATGAGAAAAACCAGAGGTTAAATGACTTGTCCATAGTTATCCATAAAATAGGGAAAATTTGAGATGGAACACTTTAGAGTTCTTGAATTTCACAAACTCAGAGGTAGATTATAATATGTGTGGCCCAATAGGTTTAAAAAATCACTTAAAATAGAATATTTCACAACATTCAGATAGACAGGTCTATTTTTCTTCAGCCAAGCTAGTTTCTTTGTCCTCAGATTGGCTAAGAGATTTACAGGCATCATCACTGGACTAGTTCTTTGTAATGAAAATGAAAGACACAAAGAACAATCCCAAAATACATTCACTATCAGAATATCAGGTCAGAATATAAACAGGCATATGGGCAGAAAGAAGGTGGAAAATTTACCTTTAAAAAGAGCAGATAAATTTTACAAGATAGCTCTCTGCTTGCCTTGAACTGAAAAATCTAAAATCACCATTTAGAACTTTCATCTTTTCCATTCCACCACGCTATTTTTGGTCTGAATCTATTATTGTGCCTGAATTATTGAATACTTTCCTCACTGAGCTTTCCTTTCTTCCTATTCTAAAGCAATCTGCAAAACACTGTCAGATTAATATTATAAAAAAACTACTTTATATAAAGCAGCTGTTTAGCTCAGAAGTCTTTGGAGGCTTAGAACTATCTATAGAATAAGGTTCAGAATGAAATTCAAGATTCAACTGCCCTCCTAGTTTCCAAAAACAATCCATGGACTCTTTCCAATATTCCACTATACTCCTACCTTCTTCCACATACATATATATATACATATACTTACATATTCTGCTTCAAGAGAACTAATGCAAACAGCTCTGTCACCCACATTCTTATCACTCTGCTCTCATTCACACTAATTTCCAGCCTAAAATGTTCTCCACCCTCACCCTCTATCTATACAAAGCTTATCTCTCCTTGCACCCAGAATTCAAGTTCTGCTGCTTGCCTCACCAAATCAGATATAACATAGTTCTTACCTGCTCTGTATATAAATACTGGGTTGCCTTATTGCTATTATTATTGACATTGTGGTTCAGTTGCTCAGTTGTGTTTGATTCTTTGTGACCCCATGCATTGCAGCATTCCAGGCTCCCCTGTCCTTCACCATCTCCCAGACCCTATGTTATATTCCACATTCAATTGTTGACATTGCCTATGTTGTATTCTAGGAGAAGGTGATGGCATCCCACTCCAGTACTCTTGCCTGGAAAATCCCATGGACAGAGGAGCCTGGTAGGCTCCAGTCCATGGGGTCGCAAAGAGTTGGACACGATTGAGTGACTTCACGTTCACTTTTCACTTTCATGCATTGGAGAAAGAAATGGCAACCCACTCCAGTGTTCCCTGGAGAATCCCAGGGACGGCTGAGCCTGGTGGGCTGCCGTCTATGGAGTCTCACAGTCGGACACGACTGAAGCGACTTAGCAGCAGCAGCATGTTGTATTCTAGATTAATACATTTTCTCTTCTCATAGAGAACAGCTGCTTCAGACAAAGGCCATGCCATTTACATATCATATGATACCTAATATAGATCTGGAAGTAGAGTCAGAGCTTATACCTGCATTATATTAACAAAATGCATTATTAATGGATCATTTCTTAAATTATCAGTTGTAGAATGTATTCATTCCCTTATCCTTATCTGTCAGAGGGCAGACAAAATGAAAATCACATTCACAGAAAACTAATCAAACTGATCACACAGACAACACCCTTGTCTAGCTCAATGAAACTATGAGCCAGGCTGTATAGGGCCACCCAGAACGGACAGCTCAAGGTAAGAGTTCTGGCAAAACATGGTCCACTGGAGAAGGGAATGGCAAACTACCTCAGTATTCTCGCCTTGAGAACCCCAAGAACAGTATGAAAAGGCAAAAAGACATGACACTGAAAAATGAACTCCCCAGGGGAGTAAGAGCCCAATATGCTACTGGAGAAGAGTGGAGAAATAACTCCAGAAAGAATAAAGAGTCGGAGATGAAGCAAAAACAAAGACCAGTTAAGGGTGTGACTGGTGATGGAAGTAAAATCCGAAGCTTAAAGAACAATATTGCATAGGGACCTGGAATGTTAGGTCCATGAATCAAGGTAAATTTGAAGTGGTCAAACAGGAGATGGCAAGAGTGAACATTGGCATTTTAGCAATCGGTGAACTAAAATGGACTGGAATGGGTGAATTTAATTCAGATGTCCATTAGATCAACTACTGTGGGCAAGAATCCCTTAGAAGAAATGGAGTAGCCTTCATAGTCAACAAAAGAGTCCAAAATGCAGTACTTGGATGCAATATCAAAAATGAAAAAATGATCTCTGTTCGTTTCCAAGGTAAACCATTCAATATCACAGTGATCCAAGTCTGTGCCCCAAGCACTAATGCTGAAGAAGCTGGAGTTGAATGGTTCTATGAAGACAGACAAGATCTTCTAGAACTAACCCCCATAAAAGATGTCCTTTTCATCATATGGGACTGGAACAAAAAAGTAGGACATCAAGAGCTATCTGGAGTAACAGGTAAATTTGGCCTTGGAGTACAAAACAAAGAAGGGCAAAGGCTAATAGAGTTTGGCCAAGACAACACACTGGTCATAGCAAACACCCTCTTCCAACAACACAAGAGAAGACTCTACACATGGACATCATCAGAGGGTCAATACCAAAATCAGATTGATTATTTTCTTTGCAGCCAAAGATTGAGAAGCTCTATACAGTCAGCAAAACAAGACCATGAGCTGACTGGCTCAGATCATGAATTCTTTATTGCCAATTCAGACTTAAATTGAAGAAAGTAGGGAAAAGTCCTACACCATTCACATATGACCTAAATCAAATTCTTTATATTTATACACCAGAAGTGAAAAATAGATTGAAAGGATTAGATCTGATAGATGGAAGTTCATGACATTGTACAGGAGGCAGGGATCAAGACAATCCCCAAGAAAAAGAAATGCAAAAAGAAAAATGGTTATCTGAGGACACCTTACAAATAGCTGAGAAAAGAAGAGACACTAAAGGCAAAGAGGAAAGGAAAGATCTACCTTTCTGAGTGAAATGTTCCAAAGAATTGCAAGGAGAGATAAGAAAGCTTGCCTCAGTGATCAGTGCAAAGAAATAGAGGAAAACAATAGAATGGGAAAGACCAGAGATCTCGTTAAGAAAATTAGAGATACCAAGGGAACATTTCATGCAAAGAAGGGCACAATAAAGGACAGAAATGGTATGGACCTAACAGAAGCAGAAGATATTAAGAAGAGGTAGCAAAAATACACAGAAGAACTATACAAAAAAGATCTTCATGACCCAGATAACCTCAATGGTGTGATCATTCACCTAGAGCCAGACATCGTTGAATACAAAGTCAAGGAGGCCTTAGTAACCATCACTACAAATAAAGCTAGTGGAGGTGATGGAATTCCAGTTGAGCTATTTTAAATCCTGAAAGATGATGTTGTGAAAGTGCTGCACTCAATATGCCAGAAATATGGAAAACTCAGAAGTGATCACAGGACTGGAAAAGGTCAGTTTTCATTCCAGTCCCAAAGAAAGGCAATGCCAAAGAATATTGACTACCACACAATTGTACTCATCTCACACACTAGCAAACTAATGCTCAAAATTCTCCAAGCCAGTCTCAACAGTACATGACCTGAGAATTTCCAGATGTTCAAGCTGGATTTAGAAAAGTCATAGGGACCAGAGATCAAAATGGATCTCTGGATCCATTGGATCATCAAAAAAGCAAGAGAGTTCCAGAAAAACATTTACTTCTGCTTTATTGACTATTGACAAAGCCTTTGCCTGCATGGATCATAACAAAATGTGGATAATTCTTTAAGAGAAGGGAATATCAGACAATCTGACCTGCCTCCTGAGAAATCTGTATGCAGGTCAAGAACCAACAGTTAGAACTGGACATGGAGCAACAGACTGGTTCCAAATTGAGAAAGGAGTACATCAAGGCTGTATATTGTCACCCTGCTTATTTAACTTACATGGAGAATTCAGTCCAGTTCAGTTCAGTCGCTTAGTCGTGTCCAACTCTTTGCACCTCATGAGCAGCATGCCAGGC